>CAXHKU010000368.1:0-60000 GCA_964017125.1 Flabesymbios commensalis
CTAATCATGTCAAGTGTGTAGGTCAGGAATACCTAGCTAATCATGTTACGTGTTTAAGTCAGGAATACCTAGCTAATCATGTAACGTGTGTAGGTCAGGAATACCTAGCTAATCATGTTACGTGTGTAGGTCAGGAATACCTAGCTAATCATGTTAAGTGTGTAGGTCAGGAATACCTAACTAATCATGTTAAGTGTGTAGGTCAGGAATACCTAGCTAATCATGTTACGTGTGTAAGTCAGGAATACCTAGCTAATCATGTTATGTGTGTAGGTCAGGAATACCTAGCTAATCATGTTAAGTGTGTAGGTCAGGAATACCTAGCAAACCATGTCAAGTGTGTGGGTCAGGAATACCTAGCTAATCATGTTAAGTGTGTAGGTCAGGAATACCTAGCAAACCATGTCAAGTGTGTAGGTCAGGAATACCTAGGTAATCATGTTAAGTGTGTAGGTCAGGAATACCTAGCAAACCATGTCAAGTGTGTAGGTCAGGAATACCTAGCTAATCATGTTAAGTGTGTGGGTCAGGAATACCTAGCTAATCATGTCAAGTGTGTAGGTCAGGAATACCTAGCTAATCATGTTACGTGTGTAGGTCAAGAATACCTAGCTAATCATGTTAAGTTTGTAGGTCAGGAATACCTAGCGAATCATGTCAAGTGTGTAGGTCAGGAATACCTAGCTAATCATGTTAAGTGTGTAGGTCAGAAATACCTAGCTAATCATGTTAAGTTTGTAGGTCAGGAATACCTAGCGAATCATGTCAAGTGTGTAGGTCAAGAATACCTAGCTAATCATGTTACATGTGTAAGTCAGGACTACCTAGCTAATCATGTTAAGTGTGTAGGTCAGGAATACCTAGCTAATCATGTTAAGTTTGTAGGTCAGGAATACCTAGCTGATCATGTTAAGTGTGTAGGTCAGGAATACCTAGCTAATCATGTAACGTGTGTAGGTCAGGAATACCTAGCTAATCATGTTACGTGTGTAGGTCAGGAATACTTAGCTAATCATCTTAAGTGTGTAGGTCAGGAATACCTAGCTAATCATGTTACGTGTGTAAGTCAGGAATACCTAGCTAATCATCTTAAGTGTGTAGGTCAGGAATACCTAGCTAATCATGTAACGTGTGTAGGTCAGGAATACCTAGCTAATCATGTTAAGTATGTAGGTCAGGAATACCTGGCTAATCATGTTAAGTGTGTAGGTCAGGAATACCTAGCGAATCATGTCAAGTGTGTAGGTCAGGAATACCTAGCTAATCATGTTACGTGTTTAAGTCAGGAATACCTAGCTAATCATGTAACGTGTGTAGGTCAGGAATACCTAGCTAATCATGTTACGTGTGTAGGTCAGGAATACCTAGCTAATCATGTTAAGTGTGTAGGTCAGGAATACCTAACTAATCATGTTAAGTGTGTAGGTCAGGAATACCTAGCTAATCATGTTACGTGTGTAGGTCAGGAATACCTAGCTAATCATGTTACGTGTGTAAGTCAGGAATACCTAGCTAATCATGTTAAGTGTGTAGGTCAGGAATACCTAGCTAATCATGTTAATTGTGTAGGTCAGGAATACCTAGCTAATCATGTTACGTGTGTAGGTCAGGAATACCTAGCTAATCATGTTACGTGTGTAGGTCAGGAATACCTAGCTAATCATGTTAAGTGTGTAGGTCAGGAATACCTAGCTAATCATGTTAATTGTGTAGGTCAGGAATACCTAGCTAATCATGTTACGTGTGTAGGTCAGGAATACCTAGCGAATCATGTTACGTGCGTCAGTCAGGAATACCTAGCTAATCATGTCAAGTGTGTAGGTCAGGAATACCTAGCTAATCATGTTAAGTGTGTAGGTCAAGAATACCTAGCTAATCATGTTAAGTTTGGAGGTCAGGAATACCTAGCGAATCATGTCAAGTGTGTGGGTCAGGAATACCTAACTAATCATGTTAAGTGTGTAGGTCAGGAATACCTAGCTAATCATGTTACGTGTGTAAGTCAGGAATACCTAGCTAATCATGTCAAGTGTGTAGGTCAGGAATACCTAGCTAATCATATTAAGTGGTCAGGAATACCTAGCTAATCATGTTACGTATGTAGGTCAAGAATACCTAGCTAATCATCTTAATTATGTAGGTAAGGAATACCTAGCTAATCATGTTAAGTGTGTAGGTCAGGAATACCAAGCTAGTCATGTTATGTGTGTAGGTCAGGAATACCTAGCTAACCATGTTAAGTGTGTAGGTCAGGAATACCTAGCTAATCATGTTAAGTGTGTGGGTCAGGAATACCTAGCTAATCATGTTAAGTGTGTAGGTCAGGAATACCAAGCTAGTCATGTTAAGTGTGTAGGTCAGGAATACCTAGCTAACCATGTTAAATGTGTAGGTCAGGAATACCTAGCTAATCATGTTAAGTGTATGGGTCAGGAATACCTAGCTGATCATGTTAAGTGTGTAGGCAGGAAGACCAAGCTAGTCATGTTAAGTGTGTAGGTCAGGAATACCTAGCTAACCATGTTAAGTGTGTAGGTCAGAAATACCAAGCTGATCATGTTAAGTTCGTAGGTCAGGAATACCTAGCTAATCATGTAACGTGTGTAGGTCAGGACTACCTAGCTAATCATGTCAAGTGTGTAGGTGTTAAGTGTGTAGGTCAGGAATACCTAGCTAACCATGTTATGTGTGTAGGTCAGGAATACCTAGCTAATCATGTCAAGTGTGTAGGTCAGGAATACCTAGCTGATCATGTTAAGTGTGTAGGTCAGGAATACCAAGCTAGTCATGTTAAGTGTGTAGGTCAGGAATACCTAGCTAACCATGTTAAGTGTGTAGGTCAGAAATACCAAGCTGATCATGTTAAGTTCGTAGGTCAGGAATACCTAGCTAATCATGTAACGTGTGTAGGTCAGGACTACCTAGCTAATCATGTCAAGTGTGTAGGTGTTAAGTGTGTAAGTCAGGAATACCTAGCTAACCATGTTAAGTGTGTAGGTCAGGAATACCTAGCTAACCATGTTAAGTGTGTAGGTCAGGAATACCTAGCTAATCATGTTACGTGTGTAAGTCAGGAATACCAAGCTAGTCATGTTAAGTGTGTAGGTCAGGAATACCTATCAAACCATGTCAAGTGTGTACGTCAGGAATACCTAGCTAATCATGTTAAGTGTGTAGGTCAGGAATACCTAGCAAACCATGTCAAGTGTGTAGGTCAGGAATACCTAGCTAATCATGTTAAGTGTGTGGGTCAGGAATACCTAGCTAATCATGTCAAGTGTGTAGGTCAGGAATACCTAGCTAAT
Source organism: Flabesymbios commensalis (assembly GCA_964017125.1). Lineage (NCBI taxonomy): Eukaryota > Metazoa > Annelida > Polychaeta > Terebellida > Flabelligeridae > Flabesymbios > Flabesymbios commensalis. Next base: position 3,306 of record CAXHKU010000368.1, read on the forward strand.
CATGTTACGTGTGTAGGTCAAGAATACCTAGCTAATCATGTTAAGTTTGTAGGTCAGGAATACCTAGCGAATCATGTCAAGTGTATAGGTCAGGAATACCTAGCTAATCATGTTAAGTGTGTAGGTCAGAAATACCTAGCTAATCATGTTAAGTTTGTAGGTCAGGAATACCTAGCGAATCATGTCAAGTGTGTAGGTCAAGAATACCTAGCTAATCATGTTACATGTGTAAGTCAGGACTACCTAGCTAATCATGTTAAGTGTGTAGGTCAGGAATACCTAGCTAATCATGTTAAGTTTGTAGGTCAGGAATACCTAGCTGATCATGTTAAGTGTGTAGGTCAGGAATACCTAGCTAATCATGTAACGTGTGTAGGTCAGGAATACCTAGCTAATCATGTTACGTGTGTAGGTCAGGAATACCTAGCTAATCATCTTAAGTGTGTAGGTCAGGAATACCTAGCTAATCATGTTACGTGTGTAAGTCAGGAATACCTAGCTAATCATCTTAAGTGTGTAGGTCAGGAATACCTAGCTAATCATGTAACGTGTGTAGGTCAGGAATACCTAGCTAATCATGTTAAGTATGTAGGTCAGGAATACCTGGCTAATCATGTTAAGTGTGTAGGTCAGGAATACCTAGCGAATCATGTCAAGTGTGTAGGTCAGGAATACCTAGCTAATCATGTTACGTGTTTAAGTCAGGAATACCTAGCTAATCATGTAACGTGTGTAGGTCAGGAATACCTAGCTAATCATGTTACGTGTGTAGGTCAGGAATACCTAGCTAATCATGTTAAGTGTGTAGGTCAGGAATACCTAACTAATCATGTTAAGTGTGTAGGTCAGGAATACCTAGCTAATCATGTTACGTGTGTAGGTCAGGAATACCTAGCTAATCATGTTACGTGTGTAAGTCAGGAATACCTAGCTAATCATGTTAAGTGTGTAGGTCAGGAATACCTAGCTAATCATGTTAATTGTGTAGGTCAGGAATACCTAGCTAATCATGTTACGTGTGTAGGTCAGGAATACCTAGCTAATCATGTTACGTGTGTAGGTCAGGAATACCTAGCTAATCATGTTAAGTGTGTAGGTCAGGAATACCTAGCTAATCATGTTAATTGTGTAGGTCAGGAATACCTAGCTAATCATGTTACGTGTGTAGGTCAGGAATACCTAGCTAATCATGTTACGTGTGTCAGTCAGGAATACCTAGCTAATCATGTCAAGTGTGTAGGTCAGGAATACCTAGCTAATCATGTTAAGTGTGTAGGTCAAGAATACCTAGCTAATCATGTTAAGTTTGGAGGTCAGGAATACCTAGCGAATCATGTCAAGTGTGTGGGTCAGGAATACCTAACTAATCATGTTAAGTGTGTAGGTCAGGAATACCTAGCTAATCATGTTACGTGTGTAAGTCAGGAATACCTAGCTAATCATGTCAAGTGTGTAGGTCAGGAATACCTAGCTAATCATATTAAGTGGTCAGGAATACCTAGCTAATCATGTTACGTATGTAGGTCAAGAATACCTAGCTAATCATCTTAATTATGTAGGTAAGGAATACCTAGCTAATCATGTTAAGTGTGTAGGTCAGGAATACCAAGCTAGTCATGTTAAGTGTGTAGGTCAGGAATACCTAGCTAACCATGTTAAGTGTGTAGGTCAGGAATACCTAGCTAATCATTTTAAGTGTGTGGGTCAGGAATACCTAGCTAATCATGTTAAGTGTGTAGGTCAGGAATACCAAGCTAGTCATGTTAAGTGTGTAGGTCAGGAATACCTAGCTAACCATGTTAAATGTGTAGGTCAGGAATACCTAGCTAATCATATTAAGTGTATGGGTCAGGAATACCTAGCTGATCATGTTAAGTGTGTAGGCAGGAATACCAAGCTAGTCATGTTAAGTGTGTAGGTCAGGAATACCTAGCTAACCATGTTAAGTGTGTAGGTCAGAAATACCAAGCTGATCATGTTAAGTTCGTAGGTCAGGAATACCTAGCTAATCATGTAACGTGTGTAGGTCAGGACTACCTAGCTAATCATGTCAAGTGTGTAGGTGTTAAGTGTGTAGGTCAGGAATACCTAGCTAACCATGTTAAGTGTGTAGGTCAGGAATACCTAGCTAATCATGTCAAGTGTGTAGGTCAGGAATACCTAGCTGATCAGGTTAAGTGTGTAGGTCAGGAATACCAAGCTAGTCATGTTAAGTGTGTAGGTCAGGAATACCTAGCTAACCATGTTAAGTGTGTAGGTCAGAAATACCAAGCTGATCATGTTAAGTTCGTAGGTCAGGAATACCTAGCTAATCATGTAACGTGTGTAGGTCAGGACTACCTATCTAATCATGTCAAGTGTGTAGGTGTTAAGTGTGTAAGTCAGGAATACCTAGCTAACCATGTTAAGTGTGTAGGTCAGGAATACCTAGCTAACCATGTTAAGTGTGTAGGTCAGGAATACCTAGCTAATCATGTTACGTGTGTAAGTCAGGAATACCAAGCTAGTCATGTTAAGTGTGTAGGTCAGGAATACCTATCAAACCATGTCAAGTGTGTAGGTCAGGAATACCTAGCTAATCATGTTAAGTGTGTAGGTCAGGAATACCTAGCAAACCATGTCAAGTGTGTAGGTCAGGAATACCTAGCTAATCATGTTAAGTGTGTGGGTCAGGAATACCTAGCTAATCATGTCAAGTGTGTAGGTCAGGAGTACCTAGCTAATCATGTTACGTGTGTAGGTCAAGAATACCTAGCTAATCATGTTAAGCTTGTAGGTCAGGAATACCTAGCGAATCATGTCAAGTGTGTAGGTCAGGAATACCTAGCTAATCATGTTAAGTGTGTAGGTCAGGAATACCTAGCTAATCATGTTAAGTTTGTAGGTCAGGAATACCTAGCGAATCATGTCAAGTGTGTAGGTCAAGAATACCTAGCTAATCATGTTACATGTGTAGGTCAGGACTACCTAGCTAATCATGTTAAGTGTGTAGGTCAGGAATACCTAGCTGATCATGTTAAGTGTGTAGGTCAGGAATACCTAGCTAATCATGTAACGTGTGTAGGTCAGGAATACCTAGCTAATCATGTTACCTGTGTAGGTCAGGAATACCTAGCTAATCATCTTAAGTGTGTAGGTCAGGAATACCTAGCTAATCATGTTACGTGTGTAAGTCAGGAATACCTAGCTAATAATCTTAAGTGTGTAGGTCAGGAATACCTAGCTAATCATGTTAAGTGTGTAGGTCAGGAATACCTAGCTAATCATGTCAAGTGTGTAGGTCAAGAATACCTAGCTAATCATGTTACATGTGTAGGTCGGGACTACCTAGCTAATCATGTTAAGTGTGTAGGTCAGGAATACGTAGCTAATCATGTTAAGTTTGTAGATCAGGAATACCTAGCTGATCATGTTAAGTGTGTAGGTCAGGAATACCTAGCTAATCATGTTAAGTTTGTAGGTCAGGAATACCTAACTAATCATGTTAAGTGTGTAGGTCAGGAATACCTAGCTAATCATGTTACGTGTGTAAGTCAGGAATACCTAGCTAATCATGTTACGTGTGTAAGTCAGGAATACCTAGCTAATCATGTTAAGTGTGTAGGTCAGGAATACCTAGCTAATCATGTTAAGTTTGTAGGTCAGGAATACCTAACTAATCATCTTAAGTGTGTAGGTCAGGAATACCTAGCTAAGCATGTTACGTGTGTAAGTCAGGAATACCTAGCTAATCATCTTAAGTGTGTAGGTCAGGAATACCTAGCTAATCATGTTAAGTGTGTAGGTCAGGAATACCTAGCTAATCATGTCAAGTGTGTAGGTCAGGAATACCTAGCTAATCATGTTACGTGTTTAAGTCAGGAATACCTAGCTAATCATGTAACGTGTGTAGGTCAGGAATACCTAGCTAATCATGTTACGTGTGTAGGTCAGGAATACCTAGCTAATCATGTTAAGTGTGTAGGTCAGGAATACCTAACTAATCATGTTAAGTGTGTAGGTCAGGAATACCTAGCTAATCATGTTACGTGTGTAAGTCAGGAATACCTAGCTAATCATGTTACGTGTGTAAGTCAGGAATACCTAGCTAATCATGTTACGTGTGTAAGTCAGGAATACCTAGCTAATCATGTTAAGTGTGTAGGTCAGGAATACCTAGCTAATCATGTTGAGTGTGTAGGTCAGGAATACCTAGCAAACCATGTTAAGTGTGTAGGTCAGGAATACCTAGCAAACCATGTCAAGTGTGTGAGTCAGGAATACCTAGGTAATCATGTTAAGTGTGTAGGTCAGGAATACCTAGCAAACCATGTCAAGTGTGTAGGTCAGGAATACCTAGCTAATCATGTTAAGTGTGTGGGTCAGGAATACCTAGCTAATCATGTCAAGTGTGTAGGTCAGGAATACCTAGCTAATCATGTTACGTGTGTAGGTCAAGAATACCTAGCTAATCATGTTAAATTTGTAAGTCAGGAATACCTAGCGAATCATGTCAAGTGTGTAGGTCAGGAATACCTAGCTAATCATGTTAAGTGTGTAGGTCAGGAATACCTAGCTAATCATGTTAAGTTTGTAGGTCAGGAATACCTAGCGAATCATGTCAAGTTTGTAGGTCAAAAATACCTAGCTAATCATGTTACATGTGTAGGTCAGGAATACCTAGCTAATCATGTTACGTGTGTAGGTCAGGAATACCTAGCTAATCATGTTACGTGTGTAAGTCAGGAATACCTAGCTAATCATGTTAAGTGTGTAGGTCAGGAATACCTAGCTAATCATGTTAAGTGTGTAGGTCAAGAATACCTAGTAAACCATGTCAAGTGTGTAGGTCAGGAATACCTAGGTAATCATGTTAAGTGTGTAGGTCAGGAATACCTAGCAAACCATGTCAAGTGTGTAGGTCAGGAATACCTAGCTAATCATGTTAAGTGTGTGGGTCAGGAATACCTAGCTAATCATGTCAAGTGTGTAGGTCAGGAATACCTAGCTAATCATGTTACGTGTGTAGGTCAAGAATACCTAGCTAATCATGTTAAGTTTGTAGGTCAGGAAAACCTAGCGAATCATGTCAAGTGTGTAGGTCAGGAATACCTAGCTAATCATGTTAAGTGTGTAGGTCAGGAATACCTAGCTAATCATGTTAAGTTTGTAGGTCAGGAATACCTAGCGAATCATGTCAAGTGTGTAGGTCAAGAATACCTAGCTAATCATATTACATGTGTAGGTCAGGACTACCTAGCTAATCATGTTAAGTGTGTAGGTCAGGAATACCTAGCTAATCATGTTAAGTTTGTAGGTCAGGAATACCTAGCTGATCATGTTAAGTGTGTAGGTCAGGAATACCTAGCTGATCATGTTACGTGTGTAGGTCAGGAATACCTAGCTAATCATGTTAAGTGTGTAGGTCAGGAATACCTAGCTAATCATGTTACGTGTGTAGGTCAGGAATACCTAGCTAATCATGTTAAGTGTGTAGGTCAGGAATACCTAGCTAATAATCTCAAGTGTGTAGGTCAGGAATACCTAGCTAATCATGTTACGTGTGTAAGTCAGTAATACCTAGCTAATAATCTTAAGTGTGTAGGTCAGGAATACCTAGCTAATCATGTTAAGTGTGTAGGTCAGGAATACCTAGCGAATCATGTCAAGTGTGTAGGTCAGGAATACCTAGCTAATCATGTTACGTGTTTAAGTCAGGAATACCTAGCTAATCATGTCAAGTGTGTAGGTCAAGAATACCTAGCTAATCATGTTACATGTGTAGGTCGGGACTACCTAGCTAATCATGTTAAGTGTGTAGGTCAGGAATACCTAGCTAATCATGTTAAGTTTGTAGATCAGGAATACCTAGCTGATCATGTTAAGTGTGTAGGTCAGGAATACCTAGCTAATCATGTTAAGTTTGTAGGTCAGGAATACCTAACTAATCATGTTAAGTGTGTAGGTCAGGAATACCTAGCTAATCATGTTACGTGTGTAAGTCAGGAATACCTAGCTAATCATGTTACGTGTGTAAGTCAGGAATACCTAGCTAATCATGTTAAGTGTGTAGGTCAGGAATACCTAGCTAATCATGTTAAGTTTGTAGGTCAGGAATACCTAACTAATCATCTTAAGTGTGTAGGTCAGGAATACCTAGCTAAGCATGTTACGTGTGTAAGTCAGGAATACCTAGCTAATCATCTTAAGTGTGTAGGTCAGGAATACCTAGCTAATCATGTTAAGTGTGTAGGTCAGGAATACCTAGCTAATCATGTCAAGTGTGTAGGTCAGGAATACCTAGCTAATCATGTTACGTGTTTAAGTCAGGAATACCTAGCTAATCATGTAACGTGTGTAGGTCAGGAATACCTAGCTAATCATGTTACGTGTGTAGGTCAGGAATACCTAGCTAATCATGTTAAGTGTGTAGGTCAGGAATACCTAACTAATCATGTTAAGTGTGTAGGTCAGGAATACCTAGCTAATCATGTTACGTGTGTAAGTCAGGAATACCTAGCTAATCATGTTACGTGTGTAAGTCAGGAATACCTAGCTAATCATGTTACGTGTGTAAGTCAGGAATACCTAGCTAATCATGTTAAGTGTGTAGGTCAGGAATACCTAGCTAATCATGTTAAGTGTGTAGGTCAGGAATACCTAGCAAACCATGTTAAGTGTGTAGGTCAGGAATACCTAGCAAACCATGTCAAGTGTGTGAGTCAGGAATACCTAGGTAATCATGTTAAGTGTGTAGGTCAGGAATACCTAGCAAACCATGTCAAGTGTGTAGGTCAGGAATACCTAGCTAATCATGTTAAGTGTGTGGGTCAGGAATACCTAGCTAATCATGTCAAGTGTGTAGGTCAGGAATACCTAGCTAATCATGTTACGTGTGTAGGTCAAGAATACCTAGCTAATCATGTTAAATTTGTAAGTCAGGAATACCTAGCGAATCATGTCAAGTGTGTAGGTCAGGAATACCTAGCTAATCATGTTAAGTGTGTAGGTCAGGAATACCTAGCTAATCATGTTAAGTTTGTAGGTCAGGAATACCTAGCGAATCATGTCAAGTTTGTAGGTCAAAAATACCTAGCTAATCATGTTACATGTGTAGGTCAGGAATACCTAGCTAATCATGTTACGTGTGTAGGTCAGGAATACCTAGCTAATCATGTTACGTGTGTAAGTCAGGAATACCTAGCTAATCATGTTAAGTGTGTAGGTCAGGAATACCTAGCTAATCATGTTAAGTGTGTAGGTCAAGAATACCTAGTAAACCATGTCAAGTGTGTAGGTCAGGAATACCTAGGTAATCATGTTAAGTGTGTAGGTCAGGAATACCTAGCAAACCATGTCAAGTGTGTAGGTCAGGAATACCTAGCTAATCATGTTAAGTGTGTGGGTCAGGAATACCTAGCTAATCATGTCAAGTGTGTAGGTCAGGAATACCTAGCTAATCATGTTACGTGTGTAGGTCAAGAATACCTAGCTAATCATGTTAAGTTTGTAGGTCAGGAAAACCTAGCGAATCATGTCAAGTGTGTAGGTCAGGAATACCTAGCTAATCATGTTAAGTGTGTAGGTCAGGAATACCTAGCTAATCATGTTAAGTTTGTAGGTCAGGAATACCTAGCGAATCATGTCAAGTGTGTAGGTCAAGAATACCTAGCTAATCATGTTACATGTGTAGGTCAGGACTACCTAGCTAATCATGTTAAGTGTGTAGGTCAGGAATACCTAGCTAATCATGTTAAGTTTGTAGGTCAGGAATACCTAGCTGATCATGTTAAGTGTGTAGGTCAGGAATACCTAGCTGATCATGTTACGTGTGTAGGTCAGGAATACCTAGCTAATCATGTTAAGTGTGTAGGTCAGGAATACCTAGCTAATCATGTTACGTGTGTAGGTCAGGAATACCTAGCTAATCATGTTAAGTGTGTAGGTCAGGAATACCTAGCTAATAATCTCAAGTGTGTAGGTCAGGAATACCTAGCTAATCATGTTACGTGTGTAAGTCAGGAATACCTAGCTAATCATCTTAAGTGTGTAGGTCAGGAATACCTAGCTAATCATGTTAAGTGTGTAGGTCAGGAATACCTAGCGAATCATGTCAAGTGTGTAGGTCAGGAATACCTAGCTAATCATGTTACGTGTTTAAGTCAGGAATACCTAGCTAATCATGTAACGTGTGTAGGTCAGGAATACCTAGCTAATCATGTTACGTGTGTAGGTCAGGAATACCTAGCTACTCATGTTAAGTGTGTAGGTCAGGAATACCTAACTAATCATGTTAAGTGTGTAGGTCAGGAATACCTAGCTAATCATGTTACGTGTGTAGGTCAGGAATACCTAGCTAATCATGTTACGTGTGTAAGTCAGGAATACCTAGCTAATCATGTTAAGTGTGTAGGTCAGGAATACCTAGCTAATCATGTTAAGTGTGTAGGTCAGGAATACCTAGCTAATCATGTTAATTGTGTAGGTCAGGAATACCTAGCTAATCATGTTACGTGTGTAGGTCAGGAATACCTAGCTAATCATGTTACGTGTGTAGGTCAGGAATACCTAGCTAATCATGTTAAGTGTGTAGGTCAGGAATACCTAGCTAATCATGTTAATTGTGTAGGTCAGGAATACCTAGCTAATCATGTTACGTGTGTAAGTCAGGAATACCTAGCTAATCATGTCAAGTGTGTAGGTCAGGAATACCTAGCTAATCATGTTAAGTGTGTAGGTCAAGAATACCTAGCTTATCATGTTAAGTTTGGAGGTCAGGAATACCTAGCGAATCATGTCAAGTGTGTGGGTCAGGAATACCTAACTAATCATGTTAAGTGTGTAGGTCAGGAATTCCTAGCTAATCATGTTACGTGTGTAAGTCAGGAATACCTAGCTAATCATGTCAAGTGTGTAGGTCAGGAATACCTAGCTAATCATATTAAGTGGTCAGGAATACCTAGCTAATCATGTTACGTGTGTAGGTCAAGAATACCTAGCTAATCATGTTAAGTTTGTAGGTCAGGAAAACCTAGCGAATCATGTCAAGTGTGTAGGTCAGGAATACCTAGCTAATCATGTTAAGTGTGTAGGTCAGGAATACCTAGCTAATCATGTTAAGTTTGTAGGTCAGGAATACCTAGCGAATCATGTCAAGTGTGTAGGTCAAGAATACCTAGCTAATCATGTTACATGTGTAGGTCAGGACTACCTAGCTAATCATGTTAAGTGTGTAGGTCAGGAATACCTAGCTAATCATGTTAAGTTTGTAGATCAGGAATACCTAGCTGATCATGTTAAGTGTGTAGGTCAAGAATACCTAGCTAATCATGTTAAGTTTGTAGGTCAGGAATACCTAACTAATCATGTTAAGTGTGTAGGTCAGGAATACCTAGCTAATCATGTTACGTGTGTAAGTCAGGAATACCTAGCTAATCATGTTACGTGTGTAAGTCAGGAATACCTAGCTAATCATGTTAAGTGTGTAGGTCAGGAATACCTAGCTAATCATGTTAAGTTTGTAGGTCAGGAATACCTAACTAATCATCTTAAGTGTGTAGGTCAGGAATACCTAGCTAAGCATGTTACGTGTGTAAGTCAGGAATACCTAGCTAATCATCTTAAGTGTGTAGGTCAGGAATACCTAGCTAATCATGTTAAGTGTGTAGGTCAGGAATACCTAGCTAATCATGTCAAGTGTGTAGGTCAGGAATACCTAGCTAATCATGTTAAGTGTGTAGGTCAGGAATTCCTAACTAATCATGTTAAGTGTGTAGGTCAGGAATACCTAGCTAATCATGTTACGTGTGTAAGTCAGGAATACCTAGCTAATCATGTTACGTGTGTAAGTCAGGAATACCTAGCTAATCATGTTACTAGTGTAAGTCAGGAATACCTAGCTAATCATGTTAAGTGTGTAGGTCAGGAATACCTAGCTAATCATGTTAAGTGTGTAGGTCAGGAATACCTAGCAAACCATGTTAAGTGTGTAGGTCAGGAATACCTAGCAAACCATGTCAAGTGTGTGAGTCAGGAATACCTAGGTAATCATGTTAAGTGTGTAGGTCAGGAATACCTAGCAAACCATGTCAAGTGTGTAGGTCAGGAATACCTAGCTAATCATGTTAAGTGTGTGGGTCAGGAAAACCTAGCTAATCATGTCAAGTGTGTAGGTCAGGAATACCTAGCTAATCATGTTACGTGTGTAGGTCAAGAATACCTAGCTAATCATGTTAAATTTGTAAGTCAGGAATACCTAGCGAATCATGTCAAGTGTGTAGGTCAGGAATACCTAGCTAATCATGTTAAGTGTGTAGGTCAGGAATACCTAGCTAATCATGTTAAGTTTGTAGGTCAGGAATACCTAGCGAATCATGTCAAGTTTGTAGGTCAAAAATACCTAGCTAATCATGTTACATGTGTAGGTCAGGAATACCTAGCTAATCATGTTACGTGTGTAGGTCAGGAATACCTAGCTAATCATGTTACGTGTGTAAGTCAGGAATACCTAGCTAATCATGTTAAGTGTGTAGGTCAGGAATACCTAGCTAATCATGTCAAGTGTGTAGGTCAGGAATACCTAGGTAATCATGTTAAGTGTGTAGGTCAGGAATACCTAGCAAACCATGTCAAGTGTGTAGGTCAGGAATACCTAGCTAATCATGTTAAGTGTGTGGGTCAGGAATACCTAGCTAATCATGTCAAGTGTGTAGGTCAGGAATACCTAGCTAATCATGTTACGTGTGTAGGTCAAGAATACCTAGCTAATCATGTTAAGTTTGTAGGTCAGGAAAACCTAGCGAATCATGTCAAGTGTGTAGGTCAGGAATACCTAGCTAATCATGTTAAGTGTGTAGGTCAGGAATACCTAGCTAATCATGTTAAGTTTGTAGGTCAGGAATACCTAGCGAATCATGTCAAGTGTGTAGGTCAAGAATACCTAGCTAATCATGTTACATGTGTAGGTCAGGACTACCTAGCTAATCATGTTAAGTGTGTAGGTCAGGAATACCTAGCTAATCATGTTAAGTTTGTAGGTCAGGAATACCTAGCTGATCATGTTAAGTGTGTAGGTCAGGAATACCTAGCTGATCATGTTACGTGTGTAGGTCAGGAATACCTAGCTAATCATGTTAGGTGTGTAGGTCAGGAATACCTAGCTAATCATGTTACGTGTGTAGGTCAGGAATACCTAGCTAATCATGTTAAGTGTGTAGGTCAGGAATACCTAGCTAATAATCTCAAGTGTGTAGGTCAGGAATACCTAGCTAATCATGTTACGTGTGTAAGTCAGGAATACCTAGCTAATCATCTTAAGTGTGTAGGTCAGGAATACCTAGCTAATCATGTTAAGTATGTAGGTCAGGAATACCTAGCGAATCATGTCAAGTGTGTAGGTCAGGAATACCTAGCTAATCATGTTACGCGTTTAAGTCAGGAATACCTAGCTAATCATGTAACGTGTGTAGGTCAGGAATACCTAGCTAATCATGTTACGTGTGTAGGTCAGGAATACCTAGCTACTCATGTTAAGTGTGTAGGTCAGGAATACCTAACTAATCATGTTAAGTGTGTAGGTCAGGAATACCTAGCTAATCATGTTACGTGTGTAGGTCAGGAATACCTAGCTAATCATGTTACGTGTGTAAGTCAGGAATACCTAGCTAATCATGTTAAGTGTGTAGGTCAGGAATACCTAGCTAATCATGTTAAGTGTGTAGGTCAGGAATACCTAGCTAATCATGTTAATTGTGTAGGTCAGGAATACCTAGCTAATCATGTTACGTGTGTAGGTCAGGAATACCTAGCTAATCATGTTACGTGTGTAGGTCAGGAATACCTAGCTAATCATGTTAAGTGTGTAGGTCAGGAATACCTAGCTAATCATGTTAATTGTGTAGGTCAGGAATACCTAGCTAATCATGTTACGTGTGTAAGTCAGGAATACCTAGCTAATCATGTCAAGTGTGTAGGTCAGGAATACCTAGCTAATCATGTTAAGTGTGTAGGTCAAGAATACCTAGCTTATCATGTTAAGTTTGGAGGTCAGGAATACCTAGCGAATCATGTCAAGTGTGTGGGTCAGGAATACCTAACTAATCATGTTAAGTGTGTAGGTCAGGAATACCTAGCTAATCATGTTACGTGTGTAAGTCAGGAATACCTAGCTAATCATGTCAAGTGTGTAGGTCAGGAATACCTAGCTAATCATATTAAGTGGTCAGGAATACCTAGCTAATCATGTTACGTGTGTAGGTCAAGAATACCTAGCTAATCATCTTAATTATGTAGGTGAGGAATACCTAGCAAGGCATGTCAAGGGGGCAGAAATACCTACATTTACATGTATGTAGCTTATCATGCTAAGTGATCAGAAATACCTATCTAAAATCATGCCATGTAGTCAGACATACCTAGCCAATCATGTTAAGTGTGTAGGTCAGGTCTTCCTAGCTAATCATGTTAAGTGTGTAGGTCAGGAATACCTAGCTAATCATGTTAAGTGTGTAGGTCAAGAATACCTAGCTTATCATGTTAAGTGTGTAGGTCAAGAATACCTAGTAAACCATGTCAAGTGTGTAGGTCAGGAATACCTAGGTAATCATGTTAAGTGTGTAGGTCAGGAATACCTAGCAAACCATGTCAAGTGTGTAGGTCAGGAATACCTAGCTAATCATGTTAAGTGTGTGGGTCAGGAATACCTAGCTAATCATGTCAAGTGTGTAGGTCAAGAATACCTAGCTAATCATGTTACGTGTGTAGGTCAAGAATACCTAGCTAATCATGTTAAATTTGTAGGTCTGGAATACCTAGCGAATCATGTCAAGTGTGTAGGTCAGGAATACCTAGCTAATCATGTTAAGTGTGTAGGTCAGGAATACCTAGCTAATCATGTTAAGTTTGTAGGTCAGGAATACCTAGCGAATCATGTCAAGTGTGTAGGTCAAGAATACCTAGCTAATCATGTTACATGTGTAGGTCAGGACTACCTAGCTAATCATGTTAAGTGTGTAGGTCAGGAATACCTAGCTAATCATGTTAAGTTTGTAGGTCAGGAATACCTAGCTGATCATGTTAAGTGTGTAGGTCAGGAATACCTAGCTGATCATGTTACGTGTGTAGGTCAGGAATACCTAGCTAATCATGTTAAGTGTGTAGGTCAGGAATACCTATCTAATCATGTTACGTGTGTAGGTCAGGAATACCTAGCTAATCATGTTTAGTGTGTAGGTCAGGAATACCTAGCTAATAATCTTAAGTGTGTAGGTCAGGAATACCTAGCTAATCATGTTACGTGTGTAAGTCAGGAATACCTAGCTAATCATCTTAAGTGTGTAGGTCAGGAATACCTAGCTAATCATGTTAAGTGTGTAGGTCAGGAATACCTAGCGAATCATGTCAAGTGTGTAGGTCAGGAATACCTAGCTAATCATGTTACGTGTTTAAGTCAGGAATACCTAGCTAATCATGTAACGTGTGTAGGTCAGGAATACCTAGCTAATCATGTTACGTGTGTAGGTCAGGAATACCTAGCTAATCATGTTAAGTGTGTAGGTCAGGAATACCTAACTAATCATGTTAAGTGTGTAGGTCAGGAATACCTAGCTAATCATGTTACGTGTGTAGGTCAGGAATACCTAGCTAATCATGTTACGTGTGTAAGTCAGGAATACCTAGCTAATCATGTTAAGTGTGTAGGTCAGGAATACCTAGCTAATCATGTTAAGTGTGTAGGTCAGGAATACCTAGCTAATCATGTTAATTGTGTAGGTCAGGAATACCTAGCTAATCATGTTACGTGTGTAGGTCAGGAATACCTAGCTAATCATGTTACGTGTGTAGGTCAGGAATACCTAGCTAATCATGTTAAGTGTGTAGGTCAGGAATACCTAGCTAATCATGTTAATTGTGTAGGTCAGGAATACCTAGCTAATCATGTTACGTGTGTAAGTCAGGAATACCTAGCTAATCATGTCAAGTGTGTAGGTCAGGAATACCTAGCTAATCATGTTAAGTGTGTAGGTCAAGAATACATAGCTAATCATGTTAAGTTTGGAGGTCAGGAATACCTAGCGAATCATGTCAAGTGTGTGGGTCAGGAATACCTAACTAATCATGTTAAGTGTGTAGGTCAGGAATACCTAGCTAATCATGTTACGTGTGTAAGTCAGGAATACCTAGCTAATCATGTCAAGTGTGTAGGTCAGGAATACCTAGCTAATCATATTAAGTGGTCAGGAATACCTAGCTAATCATGTTACGTGTGTAGGTCAAGAATACCTAGCTAATCATCTTAATTATGTAGGTAAGGAATACCTAGCAAGGCATGTCAAGGGGGCAGAAATACCTACATTTACATGTATGTAGCTTATCATGCTAAGTGATCAGAAATACCTATCTAAAATCATGCCATGTAGTCAGACATACCTAGCCAATCATGTTAAGTGTGTAGGTCAGGTCTTCCTAGCTAATCATGTTAAGTGTGTAGGTCAGGAATACCTAGCTAATCATGTTAAGTGTGTAGGTCAGGAATACCTAGCTAATCATGTTAAGTGTGTAGGTCAAGAATACCTGGCTAATCATGTTAAGTGTGTAGGTCATAAATACCTAGCTAATCATGTTAAGTGTGTAGGTCAGGAATACCTAGCTAATCATGTTAAGTGTGTAGGTCATAAATACCTAGCTAATCATGTTAAGTGTGTAGTTCATAAATACCTAGCTAATCATGTTAAGTGTGTAGGTCAGGAATACCTAGCTAATCATGTTAAGTGTGTAGGTCAGGAATACCAAGCTAACCATGTCAAGTGTGTAGGTCAGGAATACCTAGCTAATCATGTTAAGTGTGTGGGTCAGGAATACCTAGCTAATCATGTCAAGTGTGTAGGTCAGGAATACCTAGCTAATCATGTTACGTGTGTAGGTCAAGAATACCTAGCTAATCATGTTAAATTTGTAGGTCAGGAATACCTAGCGAATCATGTCAAGTGTGTAGGTCAGGAATACCTAGCTAATCATGTTAAGTGTGTAGGTCAGGAATACCTAGCTAATCATGTTAAGTTTGTAGGTCAGGAATACCTAGCGAATCATGTCAAGTTTGTAGGTCAAGAATACCTAGCTAATCATGTTACATGTGTAGGTCGGGACTACCTAGCTAATCATGTTAAGTGTGTAGGTCAGGAATACCTAGCTAATCATGTTAAGTTTGTAGGTCAGGAATACCTAGCTAATCATGTTACGTGTGTAGGTCAGGAATACCTAGCTAATCATGTTAAGTGTGTAGGTCAGGAATACCTAACTAATCATGTTAAGTGTGTAGGTCAGGAATACCTAGCTAATCATGTTACGTGTGTAGGTCAGGAATACCTAGCTAATCATGTTACGTGTGTAAGTCAGGAATACCTAGCTAATCATGTTAAGTGTGTAGGTCAGGAATACCTAGCTAATCATGTTAAGTGTGTAGGTCAGGAATACCTAGCTAATCATGTTAATTGTGTAGGTCAGGAATACCTAGCTAATCATGTTACGTGTGTAGGTCAGGAATACCTAGCTAATCATGTTACGTGTGTAGGTCAGGAATACCTAGCTAATCATGTTAAGTGTGTAGGTCAGGAATACCTAGCTAATCATGTTAATTGTGTAGGTCAGGAATACCTAGCTAATCATGTTACGTGTGTAAGTCAGGAATACCTAGCTAATCATGTCAAGTGTGTAGGTCAGGAATACCTAGCTAATCATGTTAAGTGTGTAGGTCAAGAATACATAGCTAATCATGTTAAGTTTGGAGGTCAGGAATACCTAGCGAATCATGTCAAGTGTGTGGGTCAGGAATACCTAACTAATCATGTTAAGTGTGTAGGTCAGGAATACCTAGCTAATCATGTTACGTGTGTAAGTCAGGAATACCTAGCTAATCATGTCAAGTGTGTAGGTCAGGAATACCTAGCTAATCATATTAAGTGGTCAGGAATACCTAGCTAATCATGTTACGTGTGTAGGTCAAGAATACCTAGCTAATCATCTTAATTATGTAGGTAAGGAATACCTAGCAAGGCATGTCAAGGGGGCAGAAATACCTACATTTACATGTATGTAGCTTATCATGCTAAGTGATCAGAAATACCTATCTAAAATCATGCCATGTAGTCAGACATACCTAGCCAATCATGTTAAGTGTGTAGGTCAGGTCTTCCTAGCTAATCATGTTAAGTGTGTAGGTCAGGAATACCTAGCTAATCATGTTAAGTGTGTAGGTCAGGAATACCTAGCTAATCATGTTAAGTGTGTAGGTCAAGAATACCTGGCTAATCATGTTAAGTGTGTAGGTCATAAATACCTAGCTAATCATGTTAAGTGTGTAGGTCAGGAATACCTAGCTAATCATGTTAAGTGTGTAGGTCATAAATACCTAGCTAATCATGTTAAGTGTGTAGTTCATAAATACCTAGCTAATCATGTTAAGTGTGTAGGTCAGGAATACCTAGCTAATCATGTTAAGTGTGTAGGTCAGGAATACCAAGCTAACCATGTCAAGTGTGTAGGTCAGGAATACCTAGCTAATCATGTTAAGTGTGTGGGTCAGGAATACCTAGCTAATCATGTCAAGTGTGTAGGTCAGGAATACCTAGCTAATCATGTTACGTGTGTAGGTCAAGAATACCTAGCTAATCATGTTAAATTTGTAGGTCAGGAATACCTAGCGAATCATGTCAAGTGTGTAGGTCAGGAATACCTAGCTAATCATGTTAAGTGTGTAGGTCAGGAATACCTAGCTAATCATGTTAAGTTTGTAGGTCAGGAATACCTAGCGAATCATGTCAAGTTTGTAGGTCAAGAATACCTAGCTAATCATGTTACATGTGTAGGTCGGGACTACCTAGCTAATCATGTTAAGTGTGTAGGTCAGGAATACCTAGCTAATCATGTTAAGTTTGTAGGTCAGGAATACCTAGCTGATCATGTTAAGTGTGTAGGTCAGGAATACCTAGCTAATCATGTAACGTGTGTAGGTCAGGAATACCTAGCTAATCATGTTACGTGTGTAGGTCAGGAATACCTAGCTAATCATCTTAAGTGTGTAGGTCAGGAATACCTAGCTAATCATGTTACGTGTGTAAGTCAGGAATACCTAGCTAATCATCTTAAGTGTGTAGGTCAGGAATACCTAGCTAATCATGTTACGTGTTTAAGTCAGGAATACCTAACTAATCATGTAACGTGTGTAGGTCAGGAATACCTAGCTAATCATGTTACGTGTGTAGGTCAGGAATACCTAGCTAATCATGTTAAGTGTGTAGGTGAGGAATACCTAACTAATCATGTTAAGTGTGTAGGTCAGGAATACCTAGCTAATCATGTTACGTGTGTAGGTCAGGAATACCTAGCTAATCATGTTACGTGTGTAAGTCAGGAATACCTAGCTAATCATGTTAAGTGTGTAGGTCAGGAATACCTAGCTAATCATGTTAAGTGTGTAGGTCAGGAATACCTAGCTAATCATCTTAAGTGTGTAGGTCAGGAATACCTAGCTAATCATGTTACGTGTGTAAGTCAGGAATACCTAGCTAATCATCTTAAGTGTGTAGGTCAGGAATACCTAGCTAATCATGTTAAGTGTGTAGGTCAGGAATACCTAGCTAATCATGTCAAGTGTGTAGGTCAGGAATACCTAGCTAATCATGTTACGTGTTTAAGTCAGGAATACCTAGCTAATCATGTAACGTGTGTAGGTCAGGAATACCTAGCTAATCATGTTACGTGTGTAGGTCAGGAATACCTAGCTAATCATGTTAAGTGTGTAGGTCAGGAATACCTAACTAATCATGTTAAGTGTGTAGGTCAGGAATACCTAGCTAATCATGTTACGTGTGTAGGTCAGGAATACCTAGCTAATCATGTTACGTGTGTAAGTCAGGAATACCTAGCTAATCATGTTAAGTGTGTAGGTCAGGAATACCTAGCTAATCATGTTAAGTGTGTAGGTCAGGAATACCTAGCAAACCATGTCAAGTGTGTAGGTCAGGAATACCTAGGTAATCATGTTAAGTGTGTAGGTCAGGAATACCTAGCAAACCATGTCAAGTGTGTAGGTCAGGAATACCTAGCTAATCATGTTAAGTGTGTGGGTCAGGAATGCCTAGCTAATCATGTCAAGTGTGTAGGTCAGGAATACCTAGCTAATCATGTTACGTGTGTAGGTCAAGAATACCTAGCTAAGCATGTTAAGTTTGTAGGTCAGGAAAGCCTAGCGAATCATGTCAAGTGTGTAGGTCAGGAATACCTAGCTAATCATGTTAAGTGTGTAGGTCAGGAATACCTAGCTAATCATGTTAAGTTTGTAGGTCAGGAATACCTAGCGAATCATGTCAAGTGTGTAGGTCAAGAATACCTAGCTAATCATGTTACATGTGTAGGTCAGGACTACCTAGCTAATCATGTTAAGTGTGTAGGTCAGGAATACCTAGCTAATCATGTTAAGTTTGTAGGTCAGGAATACCTAGCTGATCATGTCAAGTGTGTAGGTCAGGAATACCTAGCTAATCATGTTACGTGTGTAGGTCAAGAATACCTAGCTAATCATGTTAAGTTTGTAGGTCAGGAAAACCTAGCGAATCATGTCAAGTGTGTAGGTCAGGAATACCTAGCTAATCATGTTAAGTGTGTAGGTCAGGAATACCTAGCTAATCATGTTAAGTTTGTAGGTCAGGAATACCTAGCGAATCATGTCAAGTGTGTAGGTCAAGAATACCTAGCTAATCATGTTACATGTGTAGGTCAGGACTACCTAGCTAATCATGTTAAGTGTGTAGGTCAGGAATACCTAGCTAATCATGTTAAGTGTGTAGGTCAGGAATACCTAGCTGATCATGTTACGTGTGTAGGTCAGGAATACCTAGCTAATCATGTTAGGTGTGTAGGTCAGGAATGCCTAGCTAATCATGTTACGTGTGTAGGTCAGGAATACCTAGCTAATCATGTTAAGTGTGTAGGTCAGGAATACCTAGCTAATAATCTTAAGTGTGTGGGTCAGGAATACCTAGCTAATCATGTTACGTGTGTAAGTCAGGAATACCTAGCTAATCATCTTAAGTGTGTAGGTCAGGAATACCTAGCTAATCATGTTAAGTGTGTAGGTCAGGAATACCTAGCGAATCATGTCAAGTGTGTAGGTCAGGAATACCTAGCTAATCATGTTACGTGTTTAAGTCAGGAATACCTAGCTAATCATGTAACGTGTGTAGGTCAGGAATACCTAGCTAATCATGTTACGTGTGTAGGTCAGGAATACCTAGCTAATCATGTTAAGTGTGTAGGTCAGGAATACCTAACTAATCATGTTAAGTGTGTAGGTCAGGAATACCTAGCTAATCATGTTGCGTGTGTAGGTCAGGAATACCTAGCTAATCATGTTACGTGTGTAAGTCAGGAATACCTAGCTAATCATGTTAAGTGTGTAGGTCAGGAATACCTAGCTAATCATGTTAAGTGTGTAGGTCAGGAATACCTAGCTAATCATGTTAATTGTGTAGGTCAGGAATACCTAGCTAATCATGTTACGTGTGTAGGTCAGGAATACCTAGCTAATCATGTTACGTGTGTAGGTCAGGAATACCTAGCTAATCATGTTAAGTGTGTAGGTCAGGAATACCCAGCTAATCATGTTAATTGTGTAGGTCAGGAATACCTAGCTAATCATGTTACATGTGTAGGTCAGGACTACCTAGCTAATCATGTTAAGTGTGTAGGTCAGGAATACCTAGCTAATCATGTTAAGTTTGTAGGTCAGGAATACCTAGCTGATCATGTTAAGTGTGTAGGTCAGGAATACCTAGCTGATCATGTTACGTGTGTAGGTCAGGAATACCTAGCTAATCATGTTAAGTGTGTAGGTCAGGAATACCTAGCTAATCATGTTACGTGTGTAGGTCAGGAATACCTAGCTAATCATGTTTAGTGTTTAGGTCAGGAATACCTAGCTAATAATCTTAAGTGTGTAGGTCAGGAATACCTAGCTAATCATGTTACGTGTGTAAGTCAGGAATACCTAGCTAATCATCTTAAGTGTGTAGGTCAGGAATACCTAGCTAATCATGTTAAGTGTGTAGGTCAGGAATACCTAGCGAATCATGTCAAGTGTGTAGGTCAGGAATACCTAGCTAATCATGTTACGTGTTTAAGTCAGGAATACCTAGCTAATCATGTAACGTGTGTAGGTCAGGAATACCTAGCTAATCATGTTACGTGTGTAGGTCAGGAATACCTAGCTAATCATGTTAAGTGTGTAGGTCAGGAATACCTAACTAATCATGTTAAGTGTGTAGGTCAGGAATACCTAGCTAATCATGTTACGTGTGTAGGTCAGGAATACCTAGCTAATCATGTTACGTGTGTAAGTCAGGAATACCTAGCTAATCATGTTAAGTGTGTAGGTCAGGAATACCTAGCTAATCATGTTAAGTGTGTAGGTCAGGAATACCTAGCTAATCATGTTAATTGTGTAGGTCAGGAATACCTAGCTAATCATGTTACGTGTGTAGGTCAGGAATACCTAGCTAATCATGTTACGTGTGTAGGTCAGGAATACCTAGCTAATCATGTTAAGTGTGTAGGTCAGGAATACCTAGCTAATCATGTTAATTGTGTAGGTCAGGAATACCTAGCTAATCATGTTACGTGTGTAAGTCAGGAATACCTAGCTAATCATGTCAAGTGTGTAGGTCAGGAATACCTAGCTAATCATGTTAAGTGTGTAGGTCAAGAATACATAGCTAATCATGTTAAGTTTGGAGGTCAGGAATACCTAGCGAATCATGTCAAGTGTGTGGGTCAGGAATACCTAACTAATCATGTTAAGTGTGTAGGTCAGGAATACCTAGCTAATCATGTTACGTGTGTAAGTCAGGAATACCTAGCTAATCATGTCAAGTGTGTAGGTCAGGAATACCTAGCTAATCATATTAAGTGGTCAGGAATACCTAGCTAATCATGTTACGTGTGTAGGTCAAGAATACCTAGCTAATCATCTTAATTATGTAGGTAAGGAATACCTAGCAAGGCATGTCAAGGGGGCAGAAATACCTACATTTACATGTATGTAGCTTATCATGCTAAGTGATCAGAAATACCTATCTAAAATCATGCCATGTAGTCAGACATACCTAGCCAATCATGTTAAGTGTGTAGGTCAGGTCTTCCTAGCTAATCATGTTAAGTGTGTAGGTCAGGAATACCTAGCTAATCATGTTAAGTGTGTAGGTCAGGAATACCTAGCTAATCATGTTAAGTGTGTAGGTCAAGAATACCTGGCTAATCATGTTAAGTGTGTAGGTCATAAATACCTAGCTAATCATGTTAAGTGTGTAGGTCAGGAATACCTAGCTAATCATGTTAAGTGTGTAGGTCATAAATACCTAGCTAATCATGTTAAGTGTGTAGTTCATAAATACCTAGCTAATCATGTTAAGTGTGTAGGTCAGGAATACCTAGCTAATCATGTTAAGTGTGTAGGTCAGGAATACCAAGCTAACCATGTCAAGTGTGTAGGTCAGGAATACCTAGCTAATCATGTTAAGTGTGTGGGTCAGGAATACCTAGCTAATCATGTTAAGTGTGTAGGTCAGGAATACCTAGCTAATAATCTTAAGTGTGTGGGTCAGGAATACCTAGCTAATCATGTCAAGTGTGTAGGTCAGGAATACCTAGCTAATCATGTTACGTGTTTAAGTCAGGAATACCTAGCTAATCATGTAACGTGTGTAGGTCAGGAATACCTAGCTAATCATGTTACGTGTGTAGGTCAGGAATACCTAGCTAATCATGTTAAGTGTGTAGGTCAGGAATACCTAACTAATCATGTTAAGTGTGTAGGTCAGGAATACCTAGCTAATCATGTTACGTGTGTAGGTCAGGAATACCTAGCTAATCATGTTACGTGTGTAAGTCAGGAATACCTAGCTAATCATGTTAAGTGTGTAGGTCAGGAATACCTAGCTAATCATGTTAAGTGTGTAGGTCAGGAATACCTAGCAAACCATGTCAAGTGTGTAGGTCAGGAATACCTAGGTAATCATGTTAAGTGTGTAGGTCAGGAATACCTAGCAAACCATGTCAAGTGTGTAGGTCAGGAATACCTAGCTAATCATGTTAAGTGTGTGGGTCAGGAATGCCTAGCTAATCATGTCAAGTGTGTAGGTCAGGAATACCTAGCTAATCATGTTACGTGTGTAGGTCAAGAATACCTAGCTAAGCATGTTAAGTTTGTAGGTCAGGAAAGCCTAGCGAATCATGTCAAGTGTGTAGGTCAGGAATACCTAGCTAATCATGTTAAGTGTGTAGGTCAGGAATACCTAGCTAATCATGTTAAGTTTGTAGGTCAGGAATACCTAGCGAATCATGTCAAGTGTGTAGGTCAAGAATACCTAGCTAATCATGTTACATGTGTAGGTCAGGACTACCTAGCTAATCATGTTAAGTGTGTAGGTCAGGAATACCTAGCTAATCATGTTAAGTTTGTAGGTCAGGAATACCTAGCTGATCATGTCAAGTGTGTAGGTCAGGAATACCTAGCTAATCATGTTACGTGTGTAGGTCAAGAATACCTAGCTAATCATGTTAAGTTTGTAGGTCAGGAAAACCTAGCGAATCATGTCAAGTGTGTAGGTCAGGAATACCTAGCTAATCATGTTAAGTGTGTAGGTCAGGAATACCTAGCTAATCATGTTAAGTTTGTAGGTCAGGAATACCTAGCGAATCATGTCAAGTGTGTAGGTCAAGAATACCTAGCTAATCATGTTACATGTGTAGGTCAGGACTACCTAGCTAATCATGTTAAGTGTGTAGGTCAGGAATACCTAGCTAATCATGTTAAGTTTGTAGGTCAGGAATACCTAGCTGATCATGTTAAGTGTGTAGGTCAGGAATACCTAGCTGATCATGTTACGTGTGTAGGTCAGGAATACCTAGCTAATCATGTTAGGTGTGTAGGTCAGGAATACCTAGCTAATCATGTTACGTGTGTAGGTCAGGAATACCTAGCTAATCATGTTAAGTGTGTAGGTCAGGAATACCTAGCTAATAATCTTAAGTGTGTGGGTCAGGAATACCTAGCTAATCATGTTACGTGTGTAAGTCAGGAATACCTAGCTAATCATCTTAAGTGTGTAGGTCAGGAATACCTAGCTAATCATGTTAAGTGTGTAGGTCAGGAATACCTAGCGAATCATGTCAAGTGTGTAGGTCAGGAATACCTAGCTAATCATGTTACGTGTTTAAGTCAGGAATACCTAGCTAATCATGTAACGTGTGTAGGTCAGGAATACCTAGCTAATCATGTTACGTGTGTAGGTCAGGAATACCTAGCTAATCATGTTAAGTGTGTAGGTCAGGAATACCTAACTAATCATGTTAAGTGTGTAGGTCAGGAATACCTAGCTAATCATGTTACGTGTGTAGGTCAGGAATACCTAGCTAATCATGTTACGTGTGTAAGTCAGGAATACCTAGCTAATCATGTTAAGTGTGTAGGTCAGGAATACCTAGCTAATCATGTTAAGTGTGTAGGTCAGGAATACCTAGCTAATCATGTTAATTGTGTAGGTCAGGAATACCTAGCTAATCATGTTACGTGTGTAGGTCAGGAATACCTAGCTAATCATGTTACGTGTGTAGGTCAGGAATACCTAGCTAATCATGTTACGTGTGTAGGTCAGGAATACCTAGCTAATCATGTTAAGTGTGTAGGTCAGGAATACCTAGCTAATCATGTTAATTGTGTAGGTCAGGAATACCTAGCTAATCATGTTAAGTGTGTGGGTCAGGAATACCTAGCTAATCATGTCAAGTGTGTAGGTCAGGAATACCTAGCTAATCATGTTACGTGTGTAGGTCAAGAATACCTAGCTAATCATGTTAAGTTTGTAGGTCAGGAAAACCTAGCGAATCATGTCAAGTGTGTAGGTCAGGAATACCTAGCTAATCATGTTAAGTGTGTAGGTCAGGAATACCTAGCTAATCATGTTTAGTTTGTAGGTCAGGAATACCTAGCGAATCATGTCAAGTGTGTAGGTCAAGAATACCTAGCTAATCATGTTACATGTGTAGGTCAGGACTACCTAGCTAATCATGTTAAGTGTGTAGGTCAGGAATACCTAGCTAATCATGTTAAGTTTGTAGGTCAGGAATACCTAGCTGATCATGTCAAGTGTGTAGGTCAGGAATACCTAGCTAATCATGTTACGTGTGTAGGTCAAGAATACCTAGCTAATCATGTTAAGTTTGTAGGTCAGGAAAACCTAGCGAATCATGTCAAGTGTGTAGGTCAGGAATACCTAGCTAATCATGTTACGTGTGTAGGTCAAGAATACCTAGCTAATCATGTTAAGTTTGTAGGTCAGGAAAACCTAGCGAATCATGTCAAGTGTGTAGGTCAGGAATACCTAGCTAATCATGTTAAGTGTGTAGGTCAGGAATACCTAGCTAATCATGTTAAGTTTGTAGGTCAGGAATACCTAGCGAATCATGTCAAGTGTGTAGGTCAAGAATACCTAGCTAATCATGTTACATGTGTAGGTCAGGACTACCTAGCTAATCATGTTAAGTGTGTAGGTCAGGAATACCTAGCTAATCATGTTAAGTTTGTAGGTCAGGAATACCTAGCTGATCATGTCAAGTGTGTAGGTCAGGAATACCTAGCTAATCATGTTACGTGTGTAGGTCAAGAATACCTAGCTAATCATGTTAAGTTTGTAGGTCAGGAAAACCTAGCGAATCATGTCAAGTGTGTAGGTCAGGAATACCTAGCTAATCATGTTAAGTGTGTAGGTCAGGAATACCTAGCTAATCATGTTAAGTTTGTAGGTCAGGAATACCTAGCGAATCATGTCAAGTGTGTAGGTCAAGAATACCTAGCTAATCATGTTACATGTGTAGGTCAGGACTACCTAGCTAATCATGTTAAGTGTGTAGGTCAGGAATACCTAGCTAATCATGTTAAGTTTGTAGGTCAGGAATACCTAGCTGATCATGTTAAGTGTGTAGGTCAGGAATACCTAGCTGATCATGTTACGTGTGTAGGTCAGGAATACCTAGCTAATCATGTTAGGTGTGTAGGTCAGGAATACCTAGCTAATCATGTTACGTGTGTAGGTCAGGAATACCTAGCTAATCATGTTAAGTGTGTAGGTCAGGAATACCTAGCTAATAATCTTAAGTGTGTGGGTCAGGAATACCTAGCTAATCATGTTACGTGTGTAAGTCAGGAATACCTAGCTAATCATCTTAAGTGTGTAGGTCAGGAATACCTAGCTAATCATGTTAAGTGTGTAGGTCAGGAATACCTAGCGAATCATGTCAAGTGTGTAGGTCAGGAATACCTAGCTAATCATGTTACGTGTTTAAGTCAGGAATACCTAGCTAATCATGTAACGTGTGTAGGTCAGGAATACCTAGCTAATCATGTTACGTGTGTAGGTCAGGAATACCCAGCTAATCATGTTAAGTGTGTAGGTCAGGAATACCTAACTAATCATGTTAAGTGTGTAGGTCAGGAATACCTAGCTAATCATGTTACGTGTGTAGGTCAGGAATACCTAGCTAATCATGTTACGTGTGTAAGTCAGGAATACCTAGCTAATCATGTTAAGTGTGTAGGTCAGGAATACCTAGCTAATCATGTTAAGTGTGTAGGTCAGGAATACCTAGCTAATCATGTTAATTGTGTAGGTCAGGAATACCTAGCTAATCATGTTACGTGTGTAGGTCAGGAATACCTAGCTAATCATGTTACGTGTGTAGGTCAGGAATACCTAGCTAATCATGTTACGTGTGTAGGTCAGGAATACCTAGCTAATCATGTTAAGTGTGTAGGTCAGGAATACCTAGCTAATCATGTTAATTGTGTAGGTCAGGAATACCTAGCTAATCATGTTAAGTGTGTGGGTCAGGAATACCTAGCTAATCATGTCAAGTGTGTAGGTCAGGAATACCTAGCTAATCATGTTACGTGTGTAGGTCAAGAATACCTAGCTAATCATGTTAAGTTTGTAGGTCAGGAAAACCTAGCGAATCATGTCAAGTGTGTAGGTCAGGAATACCTAGCTAATCATGTTAAGTGTGTAGGTCAGGAATACCTAGCTAATCATGTTAAGTTTGTAGGTCAGGAATACCTAGCGAATCATGTCAAGTGTGTAGGTCAAGAATACCTAGCTAATCATGTTACATGTGTAGGTCAGGACTACCTAGCTAATCATGTTAAGTGTGTAGGTCAGGAATACCTAGCTAATCATGTTAAGTTTGTAGGTCAGGAATACCTAGCTGATCATGTTAAGTGTGTAGGTCAGGAATACCTAGCTGATCATGTTACGTGTGTAGGTCAGGAATACCTAGCTAATCATGTTAAGTGTGTAGGTCAGGAATACCTAGCTAATCATGTTACGTGTGTAGGTCAGGAATACCTAGCTAATCATGTTTAGTGTGTAGGTCAGGAATACCTAGCTAATAATCTTAAGTGTGTAGGTCAGGAATACCTAGCTAATCATGTTACGTGTGTAAGTCAGGAATACCTAGCTAATCATCTTAAGTGTGTAGGTCAGGAATACCTAGCTAATCATGTTAAGTGTGTAGGTCAGGAATACCTAGCGAATCATGTCAAGTGTGTAGGTCAGGAATACCTAGCTAATCATGTTACGTGTTTAAGTCAGGAATACCTAGCTAATCATGTAACGTGTGTAGGTCAGGAATACCTAGCTAATCATGTTACGTGTGTAGGTCAGGAATACCTAGCTAATCATGTTACGTGTGTAGGTCAGGAATACCTAGCTAATCATGTTACGTGTGTAGGTCAGGAATACCTAGCTAATCATGTTACGTGTGTAGGTCAGGAATACCTAGCTAATCATGTTAAGTGTGTAGGTCAGGAATACCTAGCTAATCATGTTAATTGTGTAGGTCAGGAATACCTAGCTAATCATGTTACGTGTGTAAGTCAGGAATACCTAGCTAATCATGTCAAGTGTGTAGGTCAGGAATACCTAGCTAATCATGTTAAGTGTGTAGGTCAAGAATACATAGCTAATCATGTTAAGTTTGGAGGTCAGGAATACCTAGCGAATCATGTCAAGTGTGTGGGTCAGGAATACCTAACTAATCATGTTAAGTGTGTAGGTCAGGAATACCTAGCTAATCATGTTACGTGTGTAGGTCAAGAATACCTAGCTAATCATCTTAATTATGTAGGTAAGGAATACCTAGCAAGGCATGTCAAGGGGGCAGAAATACCTACATTTACATGTATGTAGCTTATCATGCTAAGTGATCAGAAATACCTATCTAAAATCATGCCATGTAGTCAGACATACCTAGCCAATCATGTTAAGTTTGTAGGTCAGGTCTTCCTAGCTAATCATGTTAAGTGTGTAGGTCAGGAATACCTAGCTAATCATGTTAAGTGTGTAGGTCAGGAATACCTAGCTAATCATGTTAAGTGTGTAGGTCAAGAATACCTGGCTAATCATGTTAAGTGTGTAGGTCATAAATACCTAGCTAATCATGTTAAGTGTGTAGGTCAGGAATACCTAGCTAATCATGTTAAGTGTGTAGGTCATAAATACCTAGCTAATCATGTTAAGTGTGTAGTTCATAAATACCTAGCTAATCATGTTAAGTGTGTAGGTCAGGAATACCTAGCTAATCATGTTAAGTGTGTAGGTCAGGAATACCAAGCTAACCATGTCAAGTGTGTAGGTCAGGAATACCTAGCTAATCATGTTAAGTGTGTGGGTCAGGAATACCTAGCTAATCATGTTAAGTGTGTAGGTCAGGAATACCTAGCTAATAATCTTAAGTGTGTGGGTCAGGAATACCTAGCTAATCATGTCAAGTGTGTAGGTCAGGAATACCTAGCTAATCATGTTACGTGTTTAAGTCAGGAATACCTAGCTAATCATGTAACGTGTGTAGGTCAGGAATACCTAGCTAATCATGTTACGTGTGTAGGTCAGGAATACCTAGCTAATCATGTTAAGTGTGTAGGTCAGGAATACCTAACTAATCATGTTAAGTGTGTAGGTCAGGAATACCTAGCTAATCATGTTACGTGTGTAGGTCAGGAATACCTAGCTAATCATGTTACGTGTGTAAGTCAGGAATACCTAGCTAATCATGTTAAGTGTGTAGGTCAGGAATACCTAGCTAATCATGTTAAGTGTGTAGGTCAGGAATACCTAGCAAACCATGTCAAGTGTGTAGGTCAGGAATACCTAGGTAATCATGTTAAGTGTGTAGGTCAGGAATACCTAGCAAACCATGTCAAGTGTGTAGGTCAGGAATACCTAGCTAATCATGTTAAGTGTGTGGGTCAGGAATGCCTAGCTAATCATGTCAAGTGTGTAGGTCAGGAATACCTAGCTAATCATGTTACGTGTGTAGGTCAAGAATACCTAGCTAAGCATGTTAAGTTTGTAGGTCAGGAAAGCCTAGCGAATCATGTCAAGTGTGTAGGTCAGGAATACCTAGCTAATCATGTTAAGTGTGTAGGTCAGGAATACCTAGCTAATCATGTTAAGTTTGTAGGTCAGGAATACCTAGCGAATCATGTCAAGTGTGTAGGTCAAGAATACCTAGCTAATCATGTTACATGTGTAGGTCAGGACTACCTAGCTAATCATGTTAAGTGTGTAGGTCAGGAATACCTAGCTAATCATGTTAAGTTTGTAGGTCAGGAATACCTAGCTGATCATGTCAAGTGTGTAGGTCAGGAATACCTAGCTAATCATGTTACGTGTGTAGGTCAAGAATACCTAGCTAATCATGTTAAGTTTGTAGGTCAGGAAAACCTAGCGAATCATGTCAAGTGTGTAGGTCAGGAATACCTAGCTAATCATGTTAAGTGTGTAGGTCAGGAATACCTAGCTAATCATGTTAAGTTTGTAGGTCAGGAATACCTAGCGAATCATGTCAAGTGTGTAGGTCAAGAATACCTAGCTAATCATGTTACATGTGTAGGTCAGGACTACCTAGCTAATCATGTTAAGTGTGTAGGTCAGGAATACCTAGCTAATCATGTTAAGTTTGTAGGTCAGGAATACCTAGCTGATCATGTTAAGTGTGTAGGTCAGGAATACCTAGCTGATCATGTTACGTGTGTAGGTCAGGAATACCTAGCTAATCATGTTAGGTGTGTAGGTCAGGAATACCTAGCTAATCATGTTACGTGTGTAGGTCAGGAATACCTAGCTAATCATGTTAAGTGTGTAGGTCAGGAATACCTAGCTAATAATCTTAAGTGTGTGGGTCAGGAATACCTAGCTAATCATGTTACGTGTGTAAGTCAGGAATACCTAGCTAATCATCTTAAGTGTGTAGGTCAGGAATACCTAGCTAATCATGTTAAGTGTGTAGGTCAGGAATACCTAGCGAATCATGTCAAGTGTGTAGGTCAGGAATACCTAGCTAATCATGTTACGTGTTTAAGTCAGGAATACCTAGCTAATCATGTAACGTGTGTAGGTCAGGAATACCTAGCTAATCATGTTACGTGTGTAGGTCAGGAATACCTAGCTAATCATGTTAAGTGTGTAGGTCAGGAATACCTAACTAATCATGTTAAGTGTGTAGGTCAGGAATACCTAGCTAATCATGTTACGTGTGTAGGTCAGGAATACCTAGCTAATCATGTTACGTGTGTAAGTCAGGAATACCTAGCTAATCATGTTAAGTGTGTAGGTCAGGAATACCTAGCTAATCATGTTAAGTGTGTAGGTCAGGAATACCTAGCTAATCATGTTAATTGTGTAGGTCAGGAATACCTAGCTAATCATGTTACGTGTGTAGGTCAGGAATACCTAGCTAATCATGTTACGTGTGTAGGTCAGGAATACCTAGCTAATCATGTTACGTGTGTAGGTCAGGAATACCTAGCTAATCATGTTAAGTGTGTAGGTCAGGAATACCTAGCTAATCATGTTAATTGTGTAGGTCAGGAATACCTAGCTAATCATGTTAAGTGTGTGGGTCAGGAATACCTAGCTAATCATGTCAAGTGTGTAGGTCAGGAATACCTAGCTAATCATGTTACGTGTGTAGGTCAAGAATACCTAGCTAATCATGTTAAGTTTGTAGGTCAGGAAAACCTAGCGAATCATGTCAAGTGTGTAGGTCAGGAATACCTAGCTAATCATGTTAAGTGTGTAGGTCAGGAATACCTAGCTAATCATGTTTAGTTTGTAGGTCAGGAATACCTAGCGAATCATGTCAAGTGTGTAGGTCAAGAATACCTAGCTAATCATGTTACATGTGTAGGTCAGGACTACCTAGCTAATCATGTTAAGTGTGTAGGTCAGGAATACCTAGCTAATCATGTTAAGTTTGTAGGTCAGGAATACCTAGCTGATCATGTCAAGTGTGTAGGTCAGGAATACCTAGCTAATCATGTTACGTGTGTAGGTCAAGAATACCTAGCTAATCATGTTAAGTTTGTAGGTCAGGAAAACCTAGCGAATCATGTCAAGTGTGTAGGTCAGGAATACCTAGCTAATCATGTTACGTGTGTAGGTCAAGAATACCTAGCTAATCATGTTAAGTTTGTAGGTCAGGAAAACCTAGCGAATCATGTCAAGTGTGTAGGTCAGGAATACCTAGCTAATCATGTTAAGTGTGTAGGTCAGGAATACCTAGCTAATCATGTTAAGTTTGTAGGTCAGGAATACCTAGCGAATCATGTCAAGTGTGTAGGTCAAGAATACCTAGCTAATCATGTTACATGTGTAGGTCAGGACTACCTAGCTAATCATGTTAAGTGTGTAGGTCAGGAATACCTAGCTAATCATGTTAAGTTTGTAGGTCAGGAATACCTAGCTGATCATGTCAAGTGTGTAGGTCAGGAATACCTAGCTAATCATGTTACGTGTGTAGGTCAAGAATACCTAGCTAATCATGTTAAGTTTGTAGGTCAGGAAAACCTAGCGAATCATGTCAAGTGTGTAGGTCAGGAATACCTAGCTAATCATGTTAAGTGTGTAGGTCAGGAATACCTAGCTAATCATGTTAAGTTTGTAGGTCAGGAATACCTAGCGAATCATGTCAAGTGTGTAGGTCAAGAATACCTAGTTAATCATGTTACATGTGTAGGTCAGGACTACCTAGCTAATCATGTTAAGTGTGTAGGTCAGGAATACCTAGCTAATCATGTTAAGTTTGTAGGTCAGGAATACCTAGCTGATCATGTTAAGTGTGTAGGTCAGGAATACCTAGCTGATCATGTTACGTGTGTAGGTCAGGAATACCTAGCTAATCATGTTAGGTGTGTAGGTCAGGAATACCTAGCTAATCATGTTACGTGTGTAGGTCAGGAATACCTAGCTAATCATGTTAAGTGTGTAGGTCAGGTATACCTAGCTAATAATCTTAAGTGTGTGGGTCAGGAATACCTAGCTAATCATGTTACGTGTGTAAGTCAGGAATACCTAGCTAATCATCTTAAGTGTGTAGGTCAGGAATACCTAGCTAATCATGTTAAGTGTGTAGGTCAGGAATACCTAGCGAATCATGTCAAGTGTGTAGGTCAGGAATACCTAGCTAATCATGTTACGTGTTTAAGTCAGGAATACCTAGCTAATCATGTAACGTGTGTAGGTCAGGAATACCTAGCTAATCATGTTACGTGTGTAGGTCAGGAATACCCAGCTAATCATGTTAAGTGTGTAGGTCAGGAATACCTAACTAATCATGTTAAGTGTGTAGGTCAGGAATACCTAGCTAATCATGTTACGTGTGTAGGTCAGGAATACCTAGCTAATCATGTTACGTGTGTAAGTCAGGAATACCTAGCTAATCATGTTAAGTGTGTAGGTCAGGAATACCTAGCTAATCATGTTAAGTGTGTAGGTCAGGAATACCTAGCTAATCATGTTAATTGTGTAGGTCAGGAATACCTAGCTAATCATGTTACGTGTGTAGGTCAGGAATACCTAGCTAATCATGTTACGTGTGTAGGTCAGGAATACCTAGCTAATCATGTTACGTGTGTAGGTCAGGAATACCTAGCTAATCATGTTAAGTGTGTAGGTCAGGAATACCTAGCTAATCATGTTAATTGTGTAGGTCAGGAATACCTAGCTAATCATGTTAAGTGTGTGGGTCAGGAATACCTAGCTAATCATGTCAAGTGTGTAGGTCAGGAATACCTAGCTAATCATGTTACGTGTGTAGGTCAAGAATACCTAGCTAATCATGTTAAGTTTGTAGGTCAGGAAAACCTAGCGAATCATGTCAAGTGTGTAGGTCAGGAATACCTAGCTAATCATGTTAAGTGTGTAGGTCAGGAATACCTAGCTAATCATGTTAAGTTTGTAGGTCAGGAATACCTAGCGAATCATGTCAAGTGTGTAGGTCAAGAATACCTAGCTAATCATGTTACATGTGTAGGTCAGGACTACCTAGCTAATCATGTTAAGTGTGTAGGTCAGGAATACCTAGCTAATCATGTTAAGTTTGTAGGTCAGGAATACCTAGCTGATCATGTTAAGTGTGTAGGTCAGGAATACCTAGCTGATCATGTTACGTGTGTAGGTCAGGAATACCTAGCTAATCATGTTAAGTGTGTAGGTCAGGAATACCTAGCTAATCATGTTACGTGTGTAGGTCAGGAATACCTAGCTAATCATGTTTAGTGTGTAGGTCAGGAATACCTAGCTAATAATCTTAAGTGTGTAGGTCAGGAATACCTAGCTAATCATGTTACGTGTGTAAGTCAGGAATACCTAGCTAATCATCTTAAGTGTGTAGGTCAGGAATACCTAGCTAATCATGTTAAGTGTGTAGGTCAGGAATACCTAGCGAATCATGTCAAGTGTGTAGGTCAGGAATACCTAGCTAATCATGTTACGTGTTTAAGTCAGGAATACCTAGCTAATCATGTAACGTGTGTAGGTCAGGAATACCTAGCTAATCATGTTACGTGTGTAGGTCAGGAATACCTAGCTAATCATGTTAAGTGTGTAGGTCAGGAATACCTAACTAATCATGTTAAGTGTGTAGGTCAGGAATACCTAGCTAATCATGTTACGTGTGTAGGTCAGGAATACCTAGCTAATCATGTTACGTGTGTAAGTCAGGAATACCTAGCTAATCATGTTAAGTGTGTAGGTCAGGAATACCTAGCTAATCATGTTAAGTGTGTAGGTCAGGAATACCTAGCTAATCATGTTAATTGTGTAGGTCAGGAATACCTAGCTAATCATGTTACGTGTGTAGGTCAGGAATACCTAGCTAATCATGTTACGTGTGTAGGTCAGGAATACCTAGCTAATCATGTTAAGTGTGTAGGTCAGGAATACCTAGCTAATCATGTTAATTGTGTAGGTCAGGAATACCTAGCTAATCATGTTACGTGTGTAAGTCAGGAATACCTAGCTAATCATGTCAAGTGTGTAGGTCAGGAATACCTAGCTAATCATGTTAAGTGTGTAGGTCAAGAATACATAGCTAATCATGTTAAGTTTGGAGGTCAGGAATACCTAGCGAATCATGTCAAGTGTGTGGGTCAGGAATACCTAACTAATCATGTTAAGTGTGTAGGTCAGGAATACCTAGCTAATCATGTTACGTGTGTAAGTCAGGAATACCTAGCTAATCATGTCAAGTGTGTAGGTCAGGAATACCTAGCTAATCATATTAAGTGGTCAGGAATACCTAGCTAATCATGTTACGTGTGTAGGTCAAGAATACCTAGCTAATCATCTTAATTATGTAGGTAAGGAATACCTAGCAAGGCATGTCAAGGGGGCAGAAATACCTACATTTACATGTATGTAGCTTATCATGCTAAGTGATCAGAAATACCTATCTAAAATCATGCCATGTAGTCAGACATACCTAGCCAATCATGTTAAGTGTGTAGGTCAGGTCTTCCTAGCTAATCATGTTAAGTGTGTAGGTCAGGAATACCTAGCTAATCATGTTAAGTGTGTAGGTCAGGAATACCTAGCTAATCATGTTAAGTGTGTAGGTCAAGAATACCTGGCTAATCATGTTAAGTGTGTAGGTCATAAATACCTAGCTAATCATGTTAAGTGTGTAGGTCAGGAATACCTAGCTAATCATGTTAAGTGTGTAGGTCATAAATACCTAGCTAATCATGTTAAGTGTGTAGTTCATAAATACCTAGCTAATCATGTTAAGTGTGTAGGTCAGGAATACCTAGCTAATCATGTTAAGTGTGTAGGTCAGGAATACCAAGCTAACCATGTCAAGTGTGTAGGTCAGGAATACCTAGCTAATCATGTTAAGTGTGTGGGTCAGGAATACCTAGCTAATCATGTCAAGTGTGTAGGTCAGGAATACCTAGCTAATCATGTTACGTGTGTAGGTCAAGAATACCTAGCTAATCATGTTAAATTTGTAGGTCAGGAATACCTAGCGAATCATGTCAAGTGTGTAGGTCAGGAATACCTAGCTAATCATGTTAAGTGTGTAGGTCAGGAATACCTAGCTAATCATGTTAAGTTTGTAGGTCAGGAATACCTAGCGAATCATGTCAAGTTTGTAGGTCAAGAATACCTAGCTAATCATGTTACATGTGTAGGTCGGGACTACCTAGCTAATCATGTTAAGTGTGTAGGTCAGGAATACCTAGCTAATCATGTTAAGTTTGTAGGTCAGGAATACCTAGCTGATCATGTTAAGTGTGTAGGTCAGGAATACCTAGCTAATCATGTAACGTGTGTAGGTCAGGAATACCTAGCTAATCATGTTACGTGTGTAGGTCAGGAATACCTAGCTAATCATCTTAAGTGTGTAGGTCAGGAATACCTAGCTAATCATGTTACGTGTGTAAGTCAGGAATACCTAGCTAATCATCTTAAGTGTGTAGGTCAGGAATACCTAGCTAATCATGTTACGTGTTTAAGTCAGGAATACCTAACTAATCATGTAACGTGTGTAGGTCAGGAATACCTAGCTAATCATGTTACGTGTGTAGGTCAGGAATACCTAGCTAATCATGTTAAGTGTGTAGGTGAGGAATACCTAACTAATCATGTTAAGTGTGTAGGTCAGGAATACCTAGCTAATCATGTTACGTGTGTAGGTCAGGAATACCTAGCTAATCATGTTACGTGTGTAAGTCAGGAATACCTAGCTAATCATGTTAAGTGTGTAGGTCAGGAATACCTAGCTAATCATGTTAAGTGTGTAGGTCAGGAATACCTAGCTAATCATCTTAAGTGTGTAGGTCAGGAATACCTAGCTAATCATGTTACGTGTGTAAGTCAGGAATACCTAGCTAATCATCTTAAGTGTGTAGGTCAGGAATACCTAGCTAATCATGTTAAGTGTGTAGGTCAGGAATACCTAGCTAATCATGTCAAGTGTGTAGGTCAGGAATACCTAGCTAATCATGTTACGTGTTTAAGTCAGGAATACCTAGCTAATCATGTAACGTGTGTAGGTCAGGAATACCTAGCTAATCATGTTACGTGTGTAGGTCAGGAATACCTAGCTAATCATGTTAAGTGTGTAGGTCAGGAATACCTAACTAATCATGTTAAGTGTGTAGGTCAGGAATACCTAGCTAATCATGTTACGTGTGTAGGTCAGGAATACCTAGCTAATCATGTTACGTGTGTAAGTCAGGAATACCTAGCTAATCATGTTAAGTGTGTAGGTCAGGAATACCTAGCTAATCATGTTAAGTGTGTAGGTCAGGAATACCTAGCAAACCATGTCAAGTGTGTAGGTCAGGAATACCTAGGTAATCATGTTAAGTGTGTAGGTCAGGAATACCTAGCAAACCATGTCAAGTGTGTAGGTCAGGAATACCTAGCTAATCATGTTAAGTGTGTGGGTCAGGAATGCCTAGCTAATCATGTCAAGTGTGTAGGTCAGGAATACCTAGCTAATCATGTTACGTGTGTAGGTCAAGAATACCTAGCTAAGCATGTTAAGTTTGTAGGTCAGGAAAGCCTAGCGAATCATGTCAAGTGTGTAGGTCAGGAATACCTAGCTAATCATGTTAAGTGTGTAGGTCAGGAATACCTAGCTAATCATGTTAAGTTTGTAGGTCAGGAATACCTAGCGAATCATGTCAAGTGTGTAGGTCAAGAATACCTAGCTAATCATGTTACATGTGTAGGTCAGGACTACCTAGCTAATCATGTTAAGTGTGTAGGTCAGGAATACCTAGCTAATCATGTTAAGTTTGTAGGTCAGGAATACCTAGCTGATCATGTCAAGTGTGTAGGTCAGGAATACCTAGCTAATCATGTTACGTGTGTAGGTCAAGAATACCTAGCTAATCATGTTAAGTTTGTAGGTCAGGAAAACCTAGCGAATCATGTCAAGTGTGTAGGTCAGGAATACCTAGCTAATCATGTTAAGTGTGTAGGTCAGGAATACCTAGCTAATCATGTTAAGTTTGTAGGTCAGGAATACCTAGCGAATCATGTCAAGTGTGTAGGTCAAGAATACCTAGCTAATCATGTTACATGTGTAGGTCAGGACTACCTAGCTAATCATGTTAAGTGTGTAGGTCAGGAATACCTAGCTAATCATGTTAAGTTTGTAGGTCAGGGATACCTAGCTGATCATGTTAAGTGTGTAGGTCAGGAATACCTAGCTGATCATGTTACGTGTGTAGGTCAGGAATACCTAGCTAATCATGTTAGGTGTGTAGGTCAGGAATACCTAGCTAATCATGTTACGTGTGTAGGTCAGGAATACCTAGCTAATCATGTTAAGTGTGTAGGTCAGGAATACCTAGCTAATAATCTTAAGTGTGTGGGTCAGGAATACCTAGCTAATCATGTTACGTGTGTAAGTCAGGAATACCTAGCTAATCATCTTAAGTGTGTAGGTCAGGAATACCTAGCTAATCATGTTAAGTGTGTAGGTCAGGAATACCTAGCGAATCATGTCAAGTGTGTAGGTCAGGAATACCTAGCTAATCATGTTACGTGTTTAAGTCAGGAATACCTAGCTAATCATGTAACGTGTGTAGGTCAGGAATACCTAGCTAATCATGTTACGTGTGTAGGTCAGGAATACCTAGCTAATCATGTTAAGTGTGTAGGTCAGGAATACCTAACTAATCATGTTAAGTGTGTAGGTCAGGAATACCTAGCTAATCATGTTACGTGTGTAGGTCAGGAATACCTAGCTAATCATGTTACGTGTGTAAGTCAGGAATACCTAGCTAATCATGTTAAGTGTGTAGGTCAGGAATACCTAGCTAATCATGTTAAGTGTGTAGGTCAGGAATACCTAGCTAATCATGTTAATTGTGTAGGTCAGGAATACCTAGCTAATCATGTTACGTTTGTAGGTCAGGAATACCTAGCTAATCATGTTACGTGTGTAGGTCAGGAATACCTAGCTAATCATGTTAAGTGTGTAGGTCAGGAATACCTAGCTAATCATGTTAATTGTGTAGGTCAGGAATACCTAGCTAATCATGTTAAGTGTGTAGGTCAAGAATACCTAGCTTATCATGTTAAGTTTGGAGGTCAGGAATACCTAGCGAATCATGTCAAGTGTGTGGGTCAGGAATACCTAACTAATCATGTTAAGTGTGTAGGTCAGGAATACCTAGCTAATCATGTTACGTGTGTAAGTCAGGAATACCTAGCTAATCATGTCAAGTGTGTAGGTCAGGAATACCTAGCTAATCATATTAAGTGGTCAGGAATACCTAGCTAATCATGTTACGTGTGTAGGTCAAGAATACCTAGCTAATCATCTTAATTATGTAGGTGAGGAATACCTAGCAAGGCATGTCAAGGGGGCAGAAATACCTACATTTACATGTATGTAGCTTATCATGCTAAGTGATCAGAAATACCTATCTAAAATCATGCCATGTAGTCAGACATACCTAGCCAATCATGTTAAGTGTGTAGGTCAGGTCTTCCTAGCTAATCATGTTAAGTGTGTAGGTCAGGAATACCTAGCTAATCATGTTAAGTGTGTAGGTCAAGAATACCTAGCTAATCATGTTAAGTGTGTAGGTCAAGAATACCTAGTAAACCATGTCAAGTGTGTAGGTCAGGAATACCTAGGTAATCATGTTAAGTGTGTAGGTCAGGAATACCTAGCAAACCATGTCAAGTGTGTAGGTCAGGAATACCTAGCTAATCATGTTAAGTGTGTGGGTCAGGAATACCTAGCTAATCATGTCAAGTGTGTAGGTCAGGAATACCTAGCTAATCATGTTACGTGTGTAGGTCAAGAATACCTAGCTAATCATGTTAAGTTTGTAGGTCAGGAAAACCTAGCGAATCATGTCAAGTGTGTAGGTCAGGAATACCTAGCTAATCATGTTAAGTGTGTAGGTCAGGAATACCTAGCTAATCATGTTAAGTTTGTAGGTCAGGAATACCTAGCGAATCATGTCAAGTGTGTAGGTCAAGAATACCTAGCTAATCATGTTACATGTGTAGGTCAGGACTACCTAGCTAATCATGTTAAGTGTGTAGGTCAGGAATACCTAGCTAATCATGTTAAGTTTGTAGGTCAGGAATACCTAGCTGATCATGTTAAGTGTGTAGGTCAGGAATACCTAGCTGATCATGTTACGTGTGTAGGTCAGGAATACCTAGCTAATCATGTTAAGTGTGTAGGTCAGGAATACCTAGCTAATCATGTTACGTGTGTAGGTCAGGAATACCTAGCTAATCATGTTTAGTGTGTAGGTCAGGAATACCTAGCTAATAATCTTAAGTGTGTAGGTCAGGAATACCTAGCTAATCATGTTACGTGTGTAAGTCAGGAATACCTAGCTAATCATCTTAAGTGTGTAGGTCAGGAATACCTAGCTAATCATGTTAAGTGTGTAGGTCAGGAATACCTAGCGAATCATGTCAAGTGTGTAGGTCAGGAATACCTAGCTAATCATGTTACGTGTTTAAGTCAGGAATACCTAGCTAATCATGTAACGTGTGTAGGTCAGGAATACCTAGCTAATCATGTTACGTGTGTAGGTCAGGAATACCTAGCTAATCATGTTAAGTGTGTAGGTCAGGAATACCTAACTAATCATGTTAAGTGTGTAGGTCAGGAATACCTAGCTAATCATGTTACGTGTGTAGGTCAGGAATACCTAGCTAATCATGTTACGTGTGTAAGTCAGGAATACCTAGCTAATCATGTTAAGTGTGTAGGTCAGGAATACCTAGCTAATCATGTTAAGTGTGTAGGTCAGGAATACCTAGCTAATCATGTTAATTGTGTAGGTCAGGAATACCTAGCTAATCATGTTACGTGTGTAGGTCAGGAATACCTAGCTAATCATGTTACGTGTGTAGGTCAGGAATACCTAGCTAATCATGTTAAGTGTGTAGGTCAGGAATACCTAGCTAATCATGTTAATTGTGTAGGTCAGGAATACCTAGCTAATCATGTTACGTGTGTAAGTCAGGAATACCTAGCTAATCATGTCAAGTGTGTAGGTCAGGAATACCTAGCTAATCATGTTAAGTGTGTAGGTCAAGAATACATAGCTAATCATGTTAAGTTTGGAGGTCAGGAATACCTAGCGAATCATGTCAAGTGTGTGGGTCAGGAATACCTAACTAATCATGTTAAGTGTGTAGGTCAGGAATACCTAGCTAATCATGTTACGTGTGTAAGTCAGGAATACCTAGCTAATCATGTCAAGTGTGTAGGTCAGGAATACCTAGCTAATCATATTAAGTGGTCAGGAATACCTAGCTAATCATGTTACGTGTGTAGGTCAAGAATACCTAGCTAATCATCTTAATTATGTAGGTAAGGAATACCTAGCAAGGCATGTCAAGGGGGCAGAAATACCTACATTTACATGTATGTAGCTTATCATGCTAAGTGATCAGAAATACCTATCTAAAATCATGCCATGTAGTCAGACATACCTAGCTAATCATGTTAAGTTTGTAGGTCAGAAATACCTAGCGAATCATGTCAAGTGTGTAGGTCAAGAATACCTAGCTAATCATGTTACATGTGTAGGTCAGGACTACCTAGCTAATCATGTTAAGTGTGTAGGTCAGGAATACCTAGCTAATCATGTTATGTTTGTAGGTCAGGAATACCTAGCTGATCATGTTAAGTGTGTAGGTCAGGAATACCTAGCTGATCATGTTACGTGTGTAGGTCAGGAATACCTAGCTAATCATGTTAGGTGTGTAGGTCAGGAATACCTAGCTAATCATGTTACGTGTGTAGGTCAGGAA
This sequence comes from Flabesymbios commensalis, assembly GCA_964017125.1. Lineage (NCBI taxonomy): Eukaryota > Metazoa > Annelida > Polychaeta > Terebellida > Flabelligeridae > Flabesymbios > Flabesymbios commensalis. The sequence continues at coordinate 43,478 of CAXHKU010000368.1, forward strand.
TACCTAGCTAATCATGTTAAGTGTGTAGGTCAGGAATACCTAGCTAATAATCTTAAGTGTGTGGGTCAGGAATACCTAGCTAATCATGTTACGTGTGTAAGTCAGGAATACCTAGCTAATCATCTTAAGTGTGTAGGTCAGGAATACCTAGCTAATCATGTTAAGTGTGTAGGTCAGGAATACCTAGCGAATCATGTCAAGTGTGTAGGTCAGGAATACCTAGCTAATCATGTTACGTGTTTAAGTCAGGAATACCTAGCTAATCATGTAACGTGTGTAGGTCAGGAATACCTAGCTAATCATGTTACGTGTGTAGGTCAGGAATACCTAGCTAATCATGTTAAGTGTGTAGGTCAGGAATACCTAACTAATCATGTTAAGTGTGTAGGTCAGGAATACCTAGCTAATCATGTTACGTGTGTAGGTCAGGAATACCTAGCTAATCATGTTACGTGTGTAAGTCAGGAATACCTAGCTAATCATGTTAAGTGTGTAGGTCAGGAATACCTAGCTAATCATGTTAAGTGTGTAGGTCAGGAATACCTAGCTAATCATGTTAATTGTGTAGGTCAGGAATACCTAGCTAATCATGTTACGTGTGTAGGTCAGGAATACCTAGCTAATCATGTTACGTGTGTAGGTCAGGAATACCTAGCTAATCATGTTAAGTGTGTAGGTCAGGAATACCTAGCTAATCATGTTAATTGTGTAGGTCAGGAATACCTAGCTAATCATGTTAAGTGTGTAGGTCAAGAATACCTAGCTTATCATGTTAAGTTTGGAGGTCAGGAATACCTAGCGAATCATGTCAAGTGTGTGGGTCAGGAATACCTAACTAATCATGTTAAGTGTGTAGGTCAGGAATACCTAGCTAATCATGTTACGTGTGTAAGTCAGGAATACCTAGCTAATCATGTCAAGTGTGTAGGTCAGGAATACCTAGCTAATCATATTAAGTGGTCAGGAATACCTAGCTAATCATGTTACGTGTGTAGGTCAAGAATACCTAGCTAATCATCTTAATTATGTAGGTGAGGAATACCTAGCAAGGCATGTCAAGGGGGCAGAAATACCTACATTTACATGTATGTAGCTTATCATGCTAAGTGATCAGAAATACCTATCTAAAATCATGCCATGTAGTCAGACATACCTAGCCAATCATGTTAAGTGTGTAGGTCAGGTCTTCCTAGCTAATCATGTTAAGTGTGTAGGTCAGGAATACCTAGCTAATCATGTTAAGTGTGTAGGTCAAGAATACCTAGCTAATCATGTTAAGTGTGTAGGTCAAGAATACCTAGTAAACCATGTCAAGTGTGTAGGTCAGGAATACCTAGGTAATCATGTTAAGTGTGTAGGTCAGGAATACCTAGCAAACCATGTCAAGTGTGTAGGTCAGGAATACCTAGCTAATCATGTTAAGTGTGTGGGTCAGGAATACCTAGCTAATCATGTCAAGTGTGTAGGTCAGGAATACCTAGCTAATCATGTTACGTGTGTAGGTCAAGAATACCTAGCTAATCATGTTAAATTTGTAGGTCAGGAATACCTAGCGAATCATGTCAAGTGTGTAGGTCAGGAATACCTAGCTAATCATGTTAAGTGTGTAGGTCAGGAATACCTAGCTAATCATGTTAAGTTTGTAGGTCAGGAATACCTAGCGAATCATGTCAAGTGTGTAGGTCAAGAATACCTAGCTAATCATGTTACATGTGTAGGTCAGGACTACCTAGCTAATCATGTTAAGTGTGTAGGTCAGGAATACCTAGCTAATCATGTTAAGTTTGTAGGTCAGGAATACCTAGCTGATCATGTTAAGTGTGTAGGTCAGGAATACCTAGCTGATCATGTTACGTGTGTAGGTCAGGAATACCTAGCTAATCATGTTAAGTGTGTAGGTCAGGAATACCTAGCTAATCATGTTACGTGTGTAGGTCAGGAATACCTAGCTAATCTTGTTTAGTGTGTAGGTCAGGAATACCTAGCTAATAATCTTAAGTGTGTAGGTCAGGAATACCTAGCTAATCATGTTACGTGTGTAAGTCAGGAATACCTAGCTAATCATCTTAAGTGTGTAGGTCAGGAATACCTAGCTAATCATGTTAAGTGTGTAGGTCAGGAATACCTAGCGAATCATGTCAAGTGTGTAGGTCAGGAATACCTAGCTAATCATGTTACGTGTTTAAGTCAGGAATACCTAGCTAATCATGTAACGTGTGTAGGTCAGGAATACCTAGCTAATCATGTTACGTGTGTAGGTCAGGAATACCTAGCTAATCATGTTAAGTGTGTAGGTCAGGAATACCTAACTAATCATGTTAAGTGTGTAGGCCAGGAATACCTAGCTAATCATGTTACGTGTGTAGGTCAGGAATACCTAGCTAATCATGTTACGTGTGTAAGTCAGGAATACCTAGCTAATCATGTTAAGTGTGTAGGTCAGGAATACCTAGCTAATCATGTTAAGTGTGTAGGTCAGGAATACCTAGCTAATCATGTTAATTGTGTAGGTCAGGAATACCTAGCTAATCATGTTACGTGTGTAGGTCAGGAATACCTAGCTAATCATGTTACGTGTGTAGGTCAGGAATACCTAGCTAATCATGTTAAGTGTGTAGGTCAGGAATACCTAGCTAATCATGTTAATTGTGTAGGTCAGGAATACCTAGCTAATCATGTTACGTGTGTAAGTCAGGAATACCTAGCTAATCATGTCAAGTGTGTAGGTCAGGAATACCTAGCTAATCATGTTAAGTGTGTAGGTCAAGAATACATAGCTAATCATGTTAAGTTTGGAGGTCAGGAATACCTAGCGAATCATGTCAAGTGTGTGGGTCAGGAATACCTAACTAATCATGTTAAGTGTGTAGGTCAGGAATACCTAGCTAATCATGTTACGTGTGTAAGTCAGGAATACCTAGCTAATCATGTCAAGTGTGTAGGTCAGGAATACCTAGCTAATCATATTAAGTGGTCAGGAATACCTAGCTAATCATGCCTTGTAGTCAGACATACCTAGCCAATCATGTTAAGTGTGTAGGTCAGGTCTTCCTAGCTAATCATGTTAAGTGTGTAGGTCAGGAATACCTAGCTAATCATGTTAAGTGTGTAGGTCAGGAATACCTAGCTAATCATGTTAAGTGTGTAGGTCAAGAATACCTGGCTAATCATGTTAAGTGTGTAGGTCATAAATACCTAGCTAATCATGTTAAGTGTGTAGGTCAGGAATACCTAGCTAATCATGTTAAGTGTGTAGGTCATAAATACCTAGCTAATCATGTTAAGTGTGTAGTTCATAAATACCTAGCTAATCATGTTAAGTGTGTAGGTCAGGAATACCTAGCTAATCATGTTAAGTGTGTAGGTCAGGAATACCAAGCTAACCATGTCAAGTGTGTAGGTCAGGAATACCTAGCTAATCATGTTAAGTGTGTGGGTCAGGAATACCTAGCTAATCATGTCAAGTGTGTAGGTCAGGAATACCTAGCTAATCATGTTACGTGTGTAGGTCAAGAATACCTAGCTAATCATGTTAAATTTGTAGGTCAGGAATACCTAGCGAATCATGTCAAGTGTGTAGGTCAGGAATACCTAGCTAATCATGTTAAGTGTGTAGGTCAGGAATACCTAGCTAATCATGTTAAGTTTGTAGGTCAGGAATACCTAGCGAATCATGTCAAGTTTGTAGGTCAAGAATACCTAGCTAATCATGTTACATGTGTAGGTCGGGACTACCTAGCTAATCATGTTAAGTGTGTAGGTCAGGAATACCTAGCTAATCATGTTAAGTTTGTAGGTCAGGAATACCTAGCTGATCATGTTAAGTGTGTAGGTCAGGAATACCTAGCTAATCATGTAACGTGTGTAGGTCAGGAATACCTAGCTAATCATGTTACGTGTGTAGGTCAGGAATACCTAGCTAATCATCTTAAGTGTGTAGGTCAGGAATACCTAGCTAATCATGTTACGTGTGTAAGTCAGGAATACCTAGCTAATCATCTTAAGTGTGTAGGTCAGGAATACCTAGCTAATCATGTTACGTGTTTAAGTCAGGAATACCTAACTAATCATGTAACGTGTGTAGGTCAGGAATACCTAGCTAATCATGTTACGTGTGTAGGTCAGGAATACCTAGCTAATCATGTTAAGTGTGTAGGTGAGGAATACCTAACTAATCATGTTAAGTGTGTAGGTCAGGAATACCTAGCTAATCATGTTACGTGTGTAGGTCAGGAATACCTAGCTAATCATGTTACGTGTGTAAGTCAGGAATACCTAGCTAATCATGTTAAGTGTGTAGGTCAGGAATACCTAGCTAATCATGTTAAGTGTGTAGGTCAGGAATACCTAGCTAATCATCTTAAGTGTGTAGGTCAGGAATACCTAGCTAATCATGTTACGTGTGTAAGTCAGGAATACCTAGCTAATCATCTTAAGTGTGTAGGTCAGGAATACCTAGCTAATCATGTTAAGTGTGTAGGTCAGGAATACCTAGCTAATCATGTCAAGTGTGTAGGTCAGGAATACCTAGCTAATCATGTCAAGTGTGTAGGTCAGGAATACCTAGCTAATCATGTTACGTGTTTAAGTCAGGAATACCTAGCTAATCATGTAACGTGTGTAGGTCAGGAATACCTAGCTAATCATGTTACGTGTGTAGGTCAGGAATACCTAGCTAATCATGTTAAGTGTGTAGGTCAGGAATACCTAACTAATCATGTTAAGTGTGTAGGTCAGGAATACCTAGCTAATCATGTTACGTGTGTAGGTCAGGAATACCTAGCTAATCATGTTACGTGTGTAAGTCAGGAATACCTAGCTAATCATGTTAAGTGTGTAGGTCAGGAATACCTAGCTAATCATGTTAAGTGTGTAGGTCAGGAATACCTAGCAAACCATGTCAAGTGTGTAGGTCAGGAATACCTAGGTAATCATGTTAAGTGTGTAGGTCAGGAATACCTAGCAAACCATGTCAAGTGTGTAGGTCAGGAATACCTAGTTAATCATGTTAAGTGTGTGGGTCAGGAATGCCTAGCTAATCATGTCAAGTGTGTAGGTCAGGAATACCTAGCTAATCATGTTACGTGTGTAGGTCAAGAATACCTAGCTAAGCATGTTAAGTTTGTAGGTCAGGAAAGCCTAGCGAATCATGTCAAGTGTGTAGGTCAGGAATACCTAGCTAATCATGTTAAGTGTGTAGGTCAGGAATACCTAGCTAATCATGTTAAGTTTGTAGGTCAGGAATACCTAGCGAATCATGTCAAGTGTGTAGGTCAAGAATACCTAGCTAATCATGTTACATGTGTAGGTCAGGACTACCTAGCTAATCATGTTAAGTGTGTAGGTAAGGAATACCTAGCTAATCATGTTAAGTTTGTAGGTCAGGAATACCTAGCTGATCATGTTAAGTGTGTAGGTCAGGAATACCTAGCTGATCATGTTACGTGTGTAGGTCAGGAATACCTAGCTAATCATGTTAGGTGTGTAGGTCAGGAATACCTAGCTAATCATGTTACGTGTGTAGGTCAGGAATACCTAGCTAATAATCTTAAGTGTGTGGGTCAGGAATACCTAGCTAATCATGTTACGTGTGTAAGTCAGGAATACCTAGCTAATCATCTTAAGTGTGTAGGTCAGGAATACCTAGCTAATCATGTTAAGTGTGTAGGTCAGGAATACCTAGCGAATCATGTCAAGTGTGTAGGTCAGGAATACCTAGCTAATCATGTTACGTGTTTAAGTCAGGAATACCTAGCTAATCATGTAACGTGTGTAGGTCAGGAATACCTAGCTAATCATGTTACGTGTGTAGGTCAGGAATACCTAGCTAATCATGTTAAGTGTGTAGGTCAGGAATACCTAACTAATCATGTTAAGTGTGTAGGTCAGGAATACCTAGCTAATCATGTTACGTGTGTAGGTCAGGAATACCTAGCTAATCATGTTACGTGTGTAAGTCAGGAATACCTAGCTAATCATGTTAAGTGTGTAGGTCAGGAATACCTAGCTAATCATGTTAAGTGTGTAGGTCAGGAATACCTAGCTAATCATGTTAATTGTGTAGGTCAGGAATACCTAGCTAATCATGTTACGTGTGTAGGTCAGGAATACCTAGCTAATCATGTTACGTGTGTAGGTCAGGAATACCTAGCTAATCATGTTATGTGTGTAGGTCAGGAATACCTAGCTAATCATGTTAATTGTGTAGGTCAGGAATACCTAGCTAATCATGTTAAGTGTGTAGGTCAAGAATACCTAGCTTATCATGTTAAGTTTGGAGGTCAGGAATACCTAGCGAATCATGTCAAGTGTGTGGGTCAGGAATACCTAACTAATCATGTTAAGTGTGTAGGTCAGGAATACCTAGCTAATCATGTTACGTGTGTAAGTCAGGAATACCTAGCTAATCATGTCAAGTGTGTAGGTCAGGAATACCTAGCTAATCATATTAAGTGGTCAGGAATACCTAGCTAATCATGTTACGTGTGTAGGTCAAGAATACCTAGCTAATCATCTTAATTATGTAGGTGAGGAATACCTAGCAAGGCATGTCAAGGGGGCAGAAATACCTACATTTACATGTATGTAGCTTATCATGCTAAGTGATCAGAAATACCTATCTAAAATCATGCCATGTAGTCAGACATACCTAGCCAATCATGTTAAGTGTGTAGGTCAGGTCTTCCTAGCTAATCATGTTAAGTGTGTAGGTCAGGAATACCTAGCTAATCATGTTAAGTGTGTAGGTCAAGAATACCTAGCTAATCATGTTAAGTGTGTAGGTCAAGAATACCTAGTAAACCATGTCAAGTGTGTAGGTCAGGAATACCTAGGTAATCATGTTAAGTGTGTAGGTCAGGAATACCTAGCAAACCATGTCAAGTGTGTAGGTCAGGAATACCTAGCTAATCATGTTAAGTGTGTGGGTCAGGAATACCTAGCTAATCATGTCAAGTGTGTAGGTCAGGAATACCTAGCTAATCATGTTACGTGTGTAGGTCAAGAATACCTAGCTAATCATGTTAAGTTTGTAGGTCAGGAAAACCTAGCGAATCATGTCAAGTGTGTAGGTCAGGAATACCTAGCTAATCATGTTAAGTGTGTAGGTCAGGAATACCTAGCTAATCATGTTAAGTTTGTAGGTCAGGAATACCTAGCGAATCATGTCAAGTGTGTAGGTCAAGAATACCTAGCTAATCATGTTACATGTGTAGGTCAGGACTACCTAGCTAATCATGTTAAGTGTGTAGGTCAGGAATACCTAGCTAATCATGTTAAGTTTGTAGGTCAGGAATACCTAGCTGATCATGTTAAGTGTGTAGGTCAGGAATACCTAGCTGATCATGTTACGTGTGTAGGTCAGGAATACCTAGCTAATCATGTTAAGTGTGTAGGTCAGGAATACCTAGCTAATCATGTTACGTGTGTAGGTCAGGAATACCTAGCTAATCATGTTTAGTGTGTAGGTCAGGAATACCTAGCTAATAATCTTAAGTGTGTAGGTCAGGAATACCTAGCTAATCATGTTACGTGTGTAAGTCAGGAATACCTAGCTAATCATCTTAAGTGTGTAGGTCAGGAATACCTAGCTAATCATGTTAAGTGTGTAGGTCAGGAATACCTAGCGAATCATGTCAAGTGTGTAGGTCAGGAATACCTAGCTAATCATGTTACGTGTTTAAGTCAGGAATACCTAGCTAATCATGTAACGTGTGTAGGTCAGGAATACCTAGCTAATCATGTTACGTGTGTAGGTCAGGAATACCTAGCTAATCATGTTAAGTGTGTAGGTCAGGAATACCTAACTAATCATGTTAAGTGTGTAGGTCAGGAATACCTAGCTAATCATGTTACGTGTGTAGGTCAGGAATACCTAGCTAATCATGTTACGTGTGTAAGTCAGGAATACCTAGCTAATCATGTTAAGTGTGTAGGTCAGGAATACCTAGCTAATCATGTTAAGTGTGTAGGTCAGGAATACCTAGCTAATCATGTTAATTGTGTAGGTCAGGAATACCTAGCTAATCATGTTACGTGTGTAGGTCAGGAATACCTAGCTAATCATGTTACGTGTGTAGGTCAGGAATACCTAGCTAATCATGTTAAGTGTGTAGGTCAGGAATACCTAGCTAATCATGTTAATTGTGTAGGTCAGGAATACCTAGCTAATCATGTTACGTGTGTAAGTCAGGAATACCTAGCTAATCATGTCAAGTGTGTAGGTCAGGAATACCTAGCTAATCATGTTAAGTGTGTAGGTCAAGAATACATAGCTAATCATGTTAAGTTTGGAGGTCAGGAATACCTAGCGAATCATGTCAAGTGTGTGGGTCAGGAATACCTAACTAATCATGTTAAGTGTGTAGGTCAGGAATACCTAGCTAATCATGTTACGTGTGTAAGTCAGGAATACCTAGCTAATCATGTCAAGTGTGTAGGTCAGGAATACCTAGCTAATCATATTAAGTGGTCAGGAATACCTAGCTAATCATGTTACGTGTGTAGGTCAAGAATACCTAGCTAATCATCTTAATTATGTAGGTAAGGAATACCTAGCAAGGCATGTCAAGGGGGCAGAAATACCTACATTTACATGTATGTAGCTTATCATGCTAAGTGATCAGAAATACCTATCTAAAATCATGCCATGTAGTCAGACATACCTAGCCAATCATGTTAAGTGTGTAGGTCAGGTCTTCCTAGCTAATCATGTTAAGTGTGTAGGTCAGGAATACCTAGCTAATCATGTTAAGTGTGTAGGTCAGGAATACCTAGCTAATCATGTTAAGTGTGTAGGTCAAGAATACCTGGCTAATCATGTTAAGTGTGTAGGTCATAAATACCTAGCTAATCATGTTAAGTGTGTAGGTCAGGAATACCTAGCTAATCATGTTAAGTGTGTAGGTCATAAATACCTAGCTAATCATGTTAAGTGTGTAGTTCATAAATACCTAGCTAATCATGTTAAGTGTGTAGGTCAGGAATACCTAGCTAATCATGTTAAGTGTGTAGGTCAGGAATACCAAGCTAACCATGTCAAGTGTGTAGGTCAGGAATACCTAGCTAATCATGTTAAGTGTGTGGGTCAGGAATACCTAGCTAATCATGTCAAGTGTGTAGGTCAGGAATACCTAGCTAATCATGTTACGTGTGTAGGTCAAGAATACCTAGCTAATCATGTTAAATTTGTAGGTCAGGAATACCTAGCGAATCATGTCAAGTGTGTAGGTCAGGAATACCTAGCTAATCATGTTAAGTGTGTAGGTCAGGAATACCTAGCTAATCATGTTAAGTTTGTAGGTCAGGAATACCTAGCGAATCATGTCAAGTTTGTAGGTCAAGAATACCTAGCTAATCATGTTACATGTGTAGGTCGGGACTACCTAGCTAATCATGTTAAGTGTGTAGGTCAGGAATACCTAGCTAATCATGTTAAGTTTGTAGGTCAGGAATACCTAGCTGATCATGTTAAGTGTGTAGGTCAGGAATACCTAGCTAATCATGTAACGTGTGTAGGTCAGGAATACCTAGCTAATCATGTTACGTGTGTAGGTCAGGAATACCTAGCTAATCATCTTAAGTGTGTAGGTCAGGAATACCTAGCTAATCATGTTACGTGTGTAAGTCAGGAATACCTAGCTAATCATCTTAAGTGTGTAGGTCAGGAATACCTAGCTAATCATGTTACGTGTTTAAGTCAGGAATACCTAACTAATCATGTAACGTGTGTAGGTCAGGAATACCTAGCTAATCATGTTACGTGTGTAGGTCAGGAATACCTAGCTAATCATGTTAAGTGTGTAGGTGAGGAATACCTAACTAATCATGTTAAGTGTGTAGGTCAGGAATACCTAGCTAATCATGTTACGTGTGTAGGTCAGGAATACCTAGCTAATCATGTTACGTGTGTAAGTCAGGAATACCTAGCTAATCATGTTAAGTGTGTAGGTCAGGAATACCTAGCTAATCATGTTAAGTGTGTAGGTCAGGAATACCTAGCTAATCATCTTAAGTGTGTAGGTCAGGAATACCTAGCTAATCATGTTACGTGTGTAAGTCAGGAATACCTAGCTAATCATCTTAAGTGTGTAGGTCAGGAATACCTAGCTAATCATGTTAAGTGTGTAGGTCAGGAATACCTAGCTAATCATGTCAAGTGTGTAGGTCAGGAATACCTAGCTAATCATGTTACGTGTTTAAGTCAGGAATACCTAGCTAATCATGTAACGTGTGTAGGTCAGGAATACCTAGCTAATCATGTTACGTGTGTAGGTCAGGAATACCTAGCTAATCATGTTAAGTGTGTAGGTCAGGAATACCTAACTAATCATGTTAAGTGTGTAGGTCAGGAATACCTAGCTAATCATGTTACGTGTGTAGGTCAGGAATACCTAGCTAATCATGTTACGTGTGTAAGTCAGGAATACCTAGCTAATCATGTTAAGTGTGTAGGTCAGGAATACCTAGCTAATCATGTTAAGTGTGTAGGTCAGGAATACCTAGCAAACCATGTCAAGTGTGTAGGTCAGGAATACCTAGGTAATCATGTTAAGTGTGTAGGTCAGGAATACCTAGCAAACCATGTCAAGTGTGTAGGTCAGGAATACCTAGCTAATCATGTTAAGTGTGTGGGTCAGGAATGCCTAGCTAATCATGTCAAGTGTGTAGGTCAGGAATACCTAGCTAATCATGTTACGTGTGTAGGTCAAGAATACCTAGCTAAGCATGTTAAGTTTGTAGGTCAGGAAAGCCTAGCGAATCATGTCAAGTGTGTAGGTCAGGAATACCTAGCTAATCATGTTAAGTGTGTAGGTCAGGAATACCTAGCTAATCATGTTAAGTTTGTAGGTCAGGAATACCTAGCGAATCATGTCAAGTGTGTAGGTCAAGAATACCTAGCTAATCATGTTACATGTGTAGGTCAGGACTACCTAGCTAATCATGTTAAGTGTGTAGGTAAGGAATACCTAGCTAATCATGTTAAGTTTGTAGGTCAGGAATACCTAGCTGATCATGTTAAGTGTGTAGGTCAGGAATACCTAGCTGATCATGTTACGTGTGTAGGTCAGGAATACCTAGCTAATCATGTTAGGTGTGTAGGTCAGGAATACCTAGCTAATCATGTTACGTGTGTAGGTCAGGAATACCTAGCTAATCATGTTAAGTGTGTAGGTCAGGAATACCTAGCTAATAATCTTAAGTGTGTGGGTCAGGAATACCTAGCTAATCATGTTACGTGTGTAAGTCAGGAATACCTAGCTAATCATCTTAAGTGTGTAGGTCAGGAATACCTAGCTAATCATGTTAAGTGTGTAGGTCAGGAATACCTAGCGAATCATGTCAAGTGTGTAGGTCAGGAATACCTAGCTAATCATGTTACGTGTTTAAGTCAGGAATACCTAGCTAATCATGTAACGTGTGTAGGTCAGGAATACCTAGCTAATCATGTTACGTGTGTAGGTCAGGAATACCTAGCTAATCATGTTAAGTGTGTAGGTCAGGAATACCTAACTAATCATGTTAAGTGTGTAGGTCAGGAATACCTAGCTAATCATGTTACGTGTGTAGGTCAGGAATACCTAGCTAATCATGTTACGTGTGTAAGTCAGGAATACCTAGCTAATCATGTTAAGTGTGTAGGTCAGGAATACCTAGCTAATCATGTTAAGTGTGTAGGTCAGGAATACCTAGCTAATCATGTTAATTGTGTAGGTCAGGAATACCTAGCTAATCATGTTACGTGTGTAGGTCAGGAATACCTAGCTAATCATGTTACGTGTGTAGGTCAGGAATACCTAGCTAATCATGTTAAGTGTGTAGGTCAGGAATACCTAGCTAATCATGTTAATTGTGTAGGTCAGGAATACCTAGCTAATCATGTTAAGTGTGTAGGTCAAGAATACCTAGCTTATCATGTTAAGTTTGGAGGTCAGGAATACCTAGCGAATCATGTCAAGTGTGTGGGTCAGGAATACCTAACTAATCATGTTAAGTGTGTAGGTCAGGAATACCTAGCTAATCATGTTACGTGTGTAAGTCAGGAATACCTAGCTAATCATGTCAAGTGTGTAGGTCAGGAATACCTAGCTAATCATATTAAGTGGTCAGGAATACCTAGCTAATCATGTTACGTGTGTAGGTCAAGAATACCTAGCTAATCATCTTAATTATGTAGGTGAGGAATACCTAGCAAGGCATGTCAAGGGGGCAGAAATACCTACATTTACATGTATGTAGCTTATCATGCTAAGTGATCAGAAATACCTATCTAAAATCATGCCATGTAGTCAGACATACCTAGCCAATCATGTTAAGTGTGTAGGTCAGGTCTTCCTAGCTAATCATGTTAAGTGTGTAGGTCAGGAATACCTAGCTAATCATGTTAAGTGTGTAGGTCAAGAATACCTAGCTAATCATGTTAAGTGTGTAGGTCAAGAATACCTAGTAAACCATGTCAAGTGTGTAGGTCAGGAATACCTAGGTAATCATGTTAAGTGTGTAGGTCAGGAATACCTAGCAAACCATGTCAAGTGTGTAGGTCAGGAATACCTAGCTAATCATGTTAAGTGTGTGGGTCAGGAATACCTAGCTAATCATGTCAAGTGTGTAGGTCAGGAATACCTAGCTAATCATGTTACGTGTGTAGGTCAAGAATACCTAGCTAATCATGTTAAGTTTGCAGGTCAGGAAAACCTAGCGAATCATGTCAAGTGTGTAGGTCAGGAATACCTAGCTAATCATGTTAAGTGTGTAGGTCAGGAATACCTAGCTAATCATGTTAAGTTTGTAGGTCAGGAATACCTAGCGAATCATGTCAAGTGTGTAGGTCAAGAATACCTAGCTAATCATGTTACATGTGTAGGTCAGGACTACCTAGCTAATCATGTTAAGTGTGTAGGTCAGGAATACCTAGCTAATCATGTTAAGTTTGTAGGTCAGGAATACCTAGCTGATCATGTTAAGTGTGTAGGTCAGGAATACCTAGCTGATCATGTTACGTGTGTAGGTCAGGAATACCTAGCTAATCATGTTAAGTGTGTAGGTCAGGAATACCTAGCTAATCATGTTACGTGTGTAGGTCAGGAATACCTAGCTAATCATGTTTAGTGTGTAGGTCAGGAATACCTAGCTAATAATCTTAAGTGTGTAGGTCAGGAATACCTAGCTAATCATGTTACGTGTGTAAGTCAGGAATACCTAGCTAATCATCTTAAGTGTGTAGGTCAGGAATACCTAGCTAATCATGTTAAGTGTGTAGGTCAGGAATACCTAGCGAATCATGTCAAGTGTGTAGGTCAGGAATACCTAGCTAATCATGTTACGTGTTTAAGTCAGGAATACCTAGCTAATCATGTAACGTGTGTAGGTCAGGAATACCTAGCTAATCATGTTACGTGTGTAGGTCAGGAATACCTAGCTAATCATGTTAAGTGTGTAGGTCAGGAATACCTAACTAATCATGTTAAGTGTGTAGGTCAGGAATACCTAGCTAATCATGTTACGTGTGTAGGTCAGGAATACCTAGCTAATCATGTTACGTGTGTAAGTCAGGAATACCTAGCTAATCATGTTAAGTGTGTAGGTCAGGAATACCTAGCTAATCATGTTAAGTGTGTAGGTCAGGAATACCTAGCTAATCATGTTAATTGTGTAGGTCAGGAATACCTAGCTAATCATGTTACGTGTGTAGGTCAGGAATACCTAGCTAATCATGTTACGTGTGTAGGTCAGGAATACCTAGCTAATCATGTTAAGTGTGTAGGTCAGGAATACCTAGCTAATCATGTTAATTGTGTAGGTCAGGAATACCTAGCTAATCATGTTACGTGTGTAAGTCAGGAATACCTAGCTAATCATGTCAAGTGTGTAGGTCAGGAATACCTAGCTAATCATGTTAAGTGTGTAGGTCAAGAATACATAGCTAATCATGTTAAGTTTGGAGGTCAGGAATACCTAGCGAATCATGTCAAGTGTGTGGGTCAGGAATACCTAACTAATCATGTTAAGTGTGTAGGTCAGGAATACCTAGCTAATCATGTTACGTGTGTAAGTCAGGAATACCTAGCTAATCATGTCAAGTGTGTAGGTCAGGAATACCTAGCTAATCATATTAAGTGGTCAGGAATACCTAGCTAATCATGTTACGTGTGTAGGTCAAGAATACCTAGCTAATCATCTTAATTATGTAGGTAAGGAATACCTAGCAAGGCATGTCAAGGGGGCAGAAATACCTACATTTACATGTATGTAGCTTATCATGCTAAGTGATCAGAAATACCTATCTAAAATCATGCCATGTAGTCAGACATACCTAGCCAATCATGTTAAGTGTGTAGGTCAGGTCTTCCTAGCTAATCATGTTAAGTGTGTAGGTCAGGAATACCTAGCTAATCATGTTAAGTGTGTAGGTCAGGAATACCTAGCTAATCATGTTAAGTGTGTAGGTCAAGAATACCTGGCTAATCATGTTAAGTGTGTAGGTCATAAATACCTAGCTAATCATGTTAAGTGTGTAGGTCAGGAATACCTAGCTAATCATGTTAAGTGTGTAGGTCATAAATACCTAGCTAATCATGTTAAGTGTGTAGTTCATAAATACCCATCTTCATCTATCCAGTTGTCTGCCACCGGCAGAACCTGGATAACCCGTATATGTGCTATGTGTTCAGAACCCCCCTCCTCCCTCCTCCTCCCTGGCCAATTCACAGTTGATTCAGGCGGCCCAAACAATCTGACCTGAGTGTGACCTCCACGCTGCAGTCAGTAAACCGGTGACGTCATAATGAATATTCATGTTGCTCACACCCCTCATTTTCGTACCCGCTTCACACACACCTGTTGTCAAGGTCAGACTGGTAGTCTGACAGTCAGACCTGATACGGCAAGGTGATAAATACCTAGCTAATCATGTTAAGTGTGTAGGTCAGGAATACCTAGCTAATCATGTTAAGTGTGTAGGTCAGGAATACCAAGCTAACCATGTCAAGTGTGTAGGTCAGGAATACCTAGCTAATCATGTTAAGTGTGTGGGTCAGGAATACCTAACTAATCATGTTAAGTGTGTAGGTCAGGAATACCTAGCTAATCATGTTACGTGTGTAAGTCAGGAATACCTAGCTAATCATGTTAAGTGTGTAGGTCAGGAATACCAAGCTAACCATGTCAAGTGTGTAGGTCAGGAATACCTAGCGAATCATGTCAAGTGTGTAGGTCAGGAATACCTAGCTAATCATGTTAAGTGTGTAGGTCAGGAATACCTAGCTAATCATGTTAAGTTTGTAGGTCAGGAATACCTAGCGAATCATGTCAAGTTTGTAGGTCAAGAATACCTAGCTAATCATGTTACATGTGTAGGTCGGGACTACCTAGCTAATCATGTTAAGTGTGTAGGTCAGGAATACCTAGCTAATCATGTTAAGTTTGTAGGTCAGGAATACCTAGCTGATCATGTTAAGTGTGTAGGTCAGGAATACCTAGCTAATCATGTAACGTGTGTAGGTCAGGAATACCTAGCTAATCATGTTACGTGTGTAGGTCAGGAATACCTAGCTAATCATCTTAAGTGTGTAGGTCAGGAATACCTAGCTAATCATGTTACGTGTGTAAGTCAGGAATACCTAGCTAATCATCTTAAGTGTGTAGGTCAGGAATACCTAGCTAATCATGTTACGTGTTTAAGTCAGGAATACCTAACTAATCATGTAACGTGTGTAGGTCAGGAATACCTAGCTAATCATGTTACGTGTGTAGGTCAGGAATACCTAGCTAATCATGTTAAGTGTGTAGGTGAGGAATACCTAACTAATCATGTTAAGTGTGTAGGTCAGGAATACCTAGCTAATCATGTCACGTGTGTAGGTCAGGAATACCTAGCTAATCATGTTACGTGTGTAAGTCAGGAATACCTAGCTAATCATCTTAAGTGTGTAGGTCAGGAATACCTAGCTAATCATGTTAAGTGTGTAGGTCAGGAATACCTAGCTAATCATGTCAAGTGTGTAGGTCAGGAATACCTAGCTAATCATGTTACGTGTTTAAGTCAGGAATACCTAGCTAATCATGTAACGTGTGTAGGTCAGGAATACCTAGCTAATCATGTTACGTGTGTAGGTCAGGAATACCTAGCTAATCATGTTAAGTGTGTAGGTCAGGAATACCTAACTAATCATGTTAAGTGTGTAGGTCAGGAATACCTAGCTAATCATGTTACGTGTGTAGGTCAGGAATACCTAGCTAATCATGTTACGTGTGTAAGTCAGGAATACCTAGCTAATCATGTTAAGTGTGTAGGTCAGGAATACCTAGCTAATCATGTTAAGTGTGTAGGTCAGGATACCTAGCAAACCATGTCAAGTGTGTAGGTCAGGAATACCTAGGTAATCATGTTAAGTGTGTAGGTCAGGAATACCTAGCAAACCATGTCAAGTGTGTAGGTCAGGAATACCTAGCTAATCATGTTAAGTGTGTGGGTCAGGAATGCCTAGCTAATCATGTCAAGTGTGTAGGTCAGGAATACCTAGCTA
>CAXHKU010000369.1:0-17500 GCA_964017125.1 Flabesymbios commensalis
CATGAAGATTTGCAAATTTCTGGTCTCAAATTAAACAAGTATGAGTAATTTTCACCCACTTGAAGTTGTGGGTCGCGGTAGCGAGACACAACTTGAAGTGGGTGGGAATTTAAATTATTTCACTGAGCGCTCTAAGGGTTGTTTTCACCATTTTTGCACTTAATCAGTTTGACACCCTGCTGGGTTTGCCTCTGTGATCAGTGCATGTGATTACCAGATTACTCTGAGAAAATGGTGGTATCAGCTATTCCATCAAGTATCTGATATCCCACTTATTATATTATATTGGCTTAAAAACAGTGGTCCAATTTTAACACAACACGATATTGTTTATTTCGTTGATACACAGACTGAGCTTGAACCCTAATTGTTCCAATGTGTGGGGTAATACTCTAGCCCTGCAATTAAATAATCTCCCATACAAATGCAAATCGGAACGACAGTAGGCCTACCGTAGGACCTATATTAAACTTGGCATGTGAATAATTGATAAAACTAATTTACATAAATGTAAACTGACTCAGATTTCGTAAATATGAAGTTCATCAAACAGGTTGATATAAGTAATTAGATAGATTTGGATTTCTGTAAATACAATTTGTTTCGCTCGGGCACAGTGACTTTTAGAGGAGTAATATTAGTCAATATTATCATAAAGGTGGGAAAAATTGAGGACATAGACCAAAATTGGCAGGTATACCCACAAAATATCCCATTCAAGCTTTTCCTGGGGGTGGGAAGGATCTAATTTGCATATTTCCAAGATGGCCGCCATCAAAAAGGCCAAAACCGTAACTTTTGAACCAAACGAGTGAAAAACATGTGCAATATATCAACTCATTTCAGGGCTCTCTTGGTCAGTTTGAAGTAAATTTGAGGTTTTAATGAGCTATTTTGTAAAAAGAAATACAAAAAAAAAAGATTTTTGGACAGTCAATTTTTCCAGTGGGTTCAGAAAACCCATCTGCCCCCAAAAGACTGCTCGATCTGGTATTTTGTAACTGTAAAATGGGGTGCAAAACTGCTTCTTGCAGATGCAGAAAGGCAGGTCGCGTATGTACACCCTTGTGTGGCACATGTCTTGGAGAGATATGTACTAATGTAGGCCTACCCGTTTTTTGATGATATTGACTAGAACTTCAGTGTAAGTGGACACAGACTGTAAATTATATAGGATATAGTTCATTTCTCATTTTTAGATACTTTATATATTTAGATATATGCTATATCGGCTGCAGATTCATGGAACTATAGATTATTAAAATGTTTTTTGCTCAAATGCCGCTGCTTGGCATTCTCAATACAATACATAATAATCGCAAGGAGTGTAAACGTTATTTTATCCTACTTCTTATATATATACGTATACATTAGTGCTGGATTATGCATGATTTTGAGCATTTTGTACAATAAATTAGCATATCATAGCCCCTAAATGACCTTATGTTTACTTATAAACTCCAGAAATGAATTCCACAATCGCAAATTGATAGGATTAGATACATTTGAACGTGTCTCTAGCTCTTTTGGTTAAAATGTTAGGTTCCTGGTCTTTTTCGGTGGCGGCCATCTTGGAAATATGCAAATTAGGTGTCTTCCACCCCCGGAAATGTTGGGAACTTTCTAAAAAGCTTCAGTGGGGGTATTTTGAACCTCTCTATCGACTTTGGTCTGTGTCCTCTATTTTTCCACCCTAAAAGTCAATATTACTCTACTATTTCTAACTCAGCAAACACAAGACGCTGACCCGATGTTGAGACATTGTTGGGCCAACGTCTTCGGCGCGGGCCCAACATTAGCCCAACATTGGGTCAATGTCTCGCTTTTGCTGGGAAGCCCCATATATTATATATGCCAATCCCACCAAACACGAGATCCTGATCCAATGCCGGCCAACCGTCTGCGACGTTGGGCCAACATCAAACCGACATTGGTTCTGCGCCTCGTGTTTGCGTGTTTTACAGAGCCGCTGGCTATCACCTGATACCACTTAGCACAGCAGAGTGACTGCATCAAGGCTGGGTAAATACCTGAAACGTTGGTCCAATATTACAGAAACTTAGGGATAACGTTTCTGTTTGCTTGCATATCATTTTTACCAGCGAGCTAGGATCATGAGTAGAGTGTATCCACCAAACACCTGATTCAGTGGTGTACCACTGTTGGTCCACCGTTAACGACAATGGCCCAACATTGGGTCAATGTCAGAATTTTCTCCGAATTTCCGCTACATCGGCTGAATATAGATCCAGAAGATGACGCAATGCTGTTTAATGTTGGTCCAACCGCCACCGAGCATGGCCCAACATTAAGCTAGCATTGATTCAACGTCTGGTGCTTGTTTAGTGGAATGAGAGCGTGGGTGAACCCGATACTATACAGGGATACCATGGCAGCAAAACTTTAGCTCAATGCTAGGCCACAACCGTATACGCTGGCCCAACATTGAGCCAACACTGTAACAACATGTGTGGTTTTGAGTAGTGAATGAGGATAGACTCACTGAACCATTCTGATCAGCAGAGGAAAAAGGCAGTAACTGCTTACTTTTCAAGTAAGCAGTTACTGCCTTCTGCCTGTGCAGTGCACCACACTGAATCCACAGAGGAACAATACGTAAGGTATAATCTATAATAATGGATTAGGTGGGGTATAGCGCACTGCCAGGCTGTGACACTTGGTTACACATGATAAATACAGACAAATCCTCTCTCCGCCTAATAGACTTAGACATGATTGTAGGCATGTAGGGTGACAACCTCACGGAATGTAGCCCTACGTAGTCTGGACTGACTGATTTCAAACGTACATAGAGTCTAGCTGCTACACATGTCAGGATCTTAGTGGCGGCAGTACGGTATATATTGTTATATCACTTGGTCCAACATTATTCTTTGTTGTATATATTCAGTTTTATTTCGTATACTTACATAAATTGATATATATTTTATTTGACGACAACAGCTCGTTCGGTAAAATGACATGGAAATTACCATATGCATGATATGTAAACTAAAACCAAACGACATTATATACTATATAAATTTTGCTGTAATGATCGGGTAGGGCCTACTACTCGACAAACCAGACAACAAAAATTCACAGTATGAATAATAGCTACAGTGTGAACAGTTACGTTTTACGTCTAACCCTTTCAACGTGGGGACCGTCTTTATCGTCGAATATGACGTCTTCAGACGTCAGACGGTCACAGCACTAAACGAATTAAAACATAATAGGCCTAATGATGGCCGTATACCCATAACATAGGTATTCAAATGAAGCAGAAGGAGCTAACTAAGACATTTATGATGATCTCAAATTGAAAATACCCTTCTGTCTACATAGTTTATACAAAAATATTTCAGCTTTGTAAGGGTTAAGTAATTAGTTAACCCTTGAAGTGCTAATCGCGTTTATAACCGTTCTTAATTAGCTTTGTGTTTGTTCTTCAAATAAGAAAACGTATAAAAGAAATGAGTATTAAACTGGCAAGATTGGCACATACTTTGCTACAAATTATACCGATATAAGTAATGTTCATCCACTTGAAGTTGTGGGTGGCGGTATATGTCGAGACACAAATTCAATTGGATAAAATGTAGGCCTACTGTGATAATGTAGCGCTTAAAGGGTTAATTAGTAAACCTGACAATAACATATCAGCTTAACCCTTAAAGCGCTGAAATACTTTTGTATAAAACATGGAGACCAAAGGGTATTTTCAATTTGAAATCATCATACATGTTCTAGTTAGCTCTTTCTGATTCATTTGAATACCTATGTTATGTGTTCACGGCCATTACAAATTTATACTTTAATTTTTACAGTGTGGGGGACCGACTTTAGGCGTGAGAATCTGACGTCTACAGACGTCAGATTCTGACGACTTAAGTCGGTCCCCGCGCTGTAAGGGTTAAAGTAGAGCTGTTTGAGTACAACAATATGTGTTATGTATTTTTTTGTAGATAGTTGTTCTGTTTCTAAAAAAAGATTGTGTGCTATTGTTATTTTCGTCCCTGAGAAATAAAAATGTATTTTGAATAGCCTACAAACTATGCAACGAAGTTGTAGTTCGATCACGAGATAATACACCGACCACAGTTCTATTATTCATACTCGTTGACTGGGACAGTGATCTCTTTTAATATGTAGTCCAGTCAGAAAACTCAATTTAATTATTTTTTATTCGTGTATAATCTAATGACAAATCCTGTGAAACCATTCTTTGTGCAGAAAATAGTATTTTTGTGGTCATCATTCAGTATTGAAGCATTGATGTCAACTAACATAAGCGAACTTGTACAAAAGATAAAAAATGGTTTAAGAAGTGGGCCCTGTACAGCACCACGAATTTGATGAATTGGATGAAATGTTTTTGTTTATTACTAGTAACCTTGTTTTCGTTTTATAGGTAATTTATTATGGTGACCGATGGGCTACGCTATGGAAGAAACTACTAGTGATGTTGTGTAACATTGTGGTATGAGTAACTTCACCATAATAAGTTCTGCTGGTCTGTAACTTCATGGTGTGAGTGGCTCCACCATAATGACGTCCACCAGGATGACCCGAGCCTTCAGGATTAACAGTATGGAGGAGGTGAGGTTGTCGAGCAGGTGTGCTCTGCTGGAACTGGAGACGAAGAGGATCGTTCGCATGAAAAACCAGGACATGAGGACAGTGCTCATGACACTGGATTTTATTAACTCATCCAGTGGACATAGTCCAGAAGGACTTGCTCCGGGACAAGATCCAGAATATAGGCCTCCAGAGACAGTGGATGAATGCTTCATGTACGGAGATCGCCAGGTCAGTCGACGGTTTGGAAAATTTCGCCGTGCGCAATCCGCCCCTGGTGGAGGGCGCATGCGTCGACTGAGTTCCAAGAGTGACACTGTCTCCTCCAGCGGGAGGTCAACTCCAAGTGTGACTTTCACAGACAGGAGGTCACCTGAGGAGAGCTTATCTGTGTCCAAGCTGAATATAGGTCAGAAGAAGACTGTATGTACGGCTAGACCTCATACAAGCCCTGAGATATCAGGCAATAACAAGCATATAGATGATTTGAGACCTCATACAAGACCTTCTGCCTCAAGCAGTATTAATAAGCCTGTAGATGATGTGAGACCTCACACAAGCCCTAACACAGCATGGGACAGGGACACGAAAAACAACAAAAGAACAAATAGTGTGGTACATACATCCAGAACGTGTGACCATGACACTGAAAACATTACAAAAACCGTGAGAAATGATGATGAAGATATTAAACAAGATCATCATATAACAAGCCGTCCTTCCAGTTCTATCAGTCATAAAGCTGAACTAGAAACAGCGAGCGATAAAACACCTGTTTCTAAAAGAAAACCAGCTTTTAGTAGAATTAAAGTGGATTCTCTAGATGCTCCGCCTAAACACAAATGTAAGACTAATAGAGAAGTAGCCGACGATGATATTTGCAAACCAGCGAAATTAAAGCGAAAGGGTAGTCGTCGGCGTAAAAAGAGTCATGTGCGCACCTCAGTTTTAACTAGGTCAGTCAATGACGTCCGGGCAGCATTGAAGGTCAATAAAAAACAGACCACAATGCAACCGTGGGTGACGCCGATCTCACGAAGTTCTCGTCTCCCCGGGAATATGCAGACGAAGAAGAGAATCGATCATGAGAGACAGAAAAACCTGAATATGAAACTGGAACTGTTCAGAGAAAAACACCCCCTACCCAGATATATATTAGACGATGACGAGGATTCGACAGATTCTGAGCCGTGGCTGTAACACAATATCACTAGTAAACCAAACAATGTGTGTTGATTATCTCCGGTGATTTTAATTCCATGTATATGCATTTTTATTCAATGTTTGTTGGGAATGACACTCAATAGCACAACACGTTTCTGCTATGTAACACAAATACAAAACAATCACGCGTCCATTCCACTAAACATCCTCAGTTTGATTTTATGTCGGTGCTCTCTTATTGGCATTAGAACAGTTTGAATTGATTTGAAATTTTATAATGAAAATAAGAGGAAGTTGAGATCTATGTCAGGATTTCTAAGTAGGACGGACCCCGGGAGCTGGTTTCAACCATTCTTAACACAAATCTTCAGTCACGTAAACGTACGTTGTGGTTTTTCGATGCGTTGGCCCCTATTTATATGTACGTTAACATTTGTCCTGCCAGGTCCGTATATATACCTTTAACACCAATCAAAACACACCATTACATTATTTTCTTTGTCTGTGCTCTCTTTTCTAACAACGGAATGTAGTGAAGATATACCAACACCATTACCATGGTCGGCCTATATAGTACATTCATAAGATAACATGAATGTCAAATCTTCTTTTTATGAAATTACATGATTTTTTCACGCAGTTGATCTACATAATTTCAAACGGGTGCCGTCTTTTCGCATTTTTCAAATGAAAACCTCTTATATGTCCTCATTACGTATACAATAAAGCCCGAGGATTTCTACATTCCTAGCTAGATTGATTATATTACCATAGGCCTACCACAATAATTGATCTGTACTTGATCAACAAAAACTCTCCACTCCCGGCCTAGAATGTAGTGGCCGGACAAAGAACATAATGTAGTGAAGTGTTTTAACTTTTATTTACACCCTGGCCTAGAGCCAAAGCATATGTGTAACTTCTATGAAGCTGCAGTGACCTAAAATGGTAATAATACATACTATGACTTTCTGCTTTCCGAGCACTGCTATTCACCTAGTTGCCATCAAGTTTAGGCTTGCTATTTACCAACTGCTAAAATCAATCTGGCATTTCTACTGTTATATCATATATGACTAAGTATTGCTAACTGTTTGCTAAAAATGATTATTCACTTGTGTGTGGTGCTATATGTGCTATGAGCACAGGCAATAATGTATCCTTTGTTTTATGATAACAGGTTTTTTTACCGATATTCCACATTTCTTATTACATCTCTGATGTCCCTGGGGATAACTAGAACAAAATGTCTCTCAATCAACACTGGTTTATTTTTTGAGCCAGCGTCGTAGATGATGGGCCAACATTAAACTAATATTAGTCAGCGTTAATGGGTAATGTGCAAAAAGTATTTTGTGGATGTCAGTTACCTCAATGCATGGATAAAATTTCAAAAACCTACTCCCAACAGGAGCAGACACAGAGTAGGAGACGTAACAGAGTATAGAACTATATTGACCATTATAAAAGTCAATTGCTAGAGAGATAATTTGGCTTTATTTTGGCTTCTCAATATGACCGAAGTTTTTTAATTTTTGTGCTGCGTATTTACCAGTTAAGCGAGATATAGAGACGAAATTGCCGTATTTCTTATTTTGGACATGCATGTCCGAAAAAAGAAATCGAGAATTTCGTCTCTACATCTCTGGTAAATACGCAGCACGAAATTAAAATAAGGATTTTAGCCTGATTGTGTCGCTTTAACTTCGTTATTTGAATAAGGTCGAATCCGTCGTCTTTACCCTTTCTTTCAGAGTGTTGCTTTTGAGTGTTTTTGCCACATTGATTGCCTGATTTATAAAATGTGCAGATCTCAAATAAAACAATTATTCTAACTTGGAACGTGTATATATGACTTTGTTACATGTCATAGGAGCAGAGTCGTAAGTATATCACTGTGAGTGGCACTTACGTCATTTCTATGTGAAGAGGCTGCTATTTATCCTGCGCGGGATAAGCTCTTTATCAAACAGGATTCTCAATTAATCAACCAAAAGGACTTCGATAGCCCCTCACTCTTTGGAGGACTCTCTGAGGCACGACAAACCATATTGATGTGTTTTCGAAATACTGTAGATATGTAATACTCGCGAGGTTTTAATTTTTGCGAATTTCGCGAGAAGGACAAATTCGCGAATTTAAGAATCTCGCAAAAATATTTTTATGAGCGCTACTTATCATCGAAATCGATAATTTGCTAATTCTAGACTTCGAGAATCTAAACACGCGAAAGTTATCAGATCTACAGTATAAAAATGATCAATTTTCAGAAATTCCCAAGTGTAGTAGGCCTATATCAATCTGAAGCAAAGGATGTCCTGATCTTAAAGGCCCATACCCATGGCAAGTGCCTTGTTTTCGTTTTAGCTCTGTTATATCTTTTTGAGTGTTTGAATGAGTGAAGACAAGATTCCGATAGATTGCAACTTTTAGAAACTTACGTTGGCAACGTAATCAGGTTTCAAAAAAGACGAATTATGACAAAATGTCAGTCATTACATTTTTGTCTTTTATATCCACCCGCTTTTTAATGCCGTCGCCATGTTTGACAGGAAAGTGTTATCGAGTCTACGATTTGATTATTTCCTATTGAAGATTTTTTTTTTAATTTTCTAGCCGTAATCTATGACAAAAAGTTCTTAACTCGTATTAGGATAAGTATGCAAGGTCTCAGATGTATCACATCGTCAAAGACTTTGCTAGTTTAATTACAGTGTCATCGGAAAATCACAGCTTAACGGTGCTTTCCCAACGGGTCTCACATTTCCAAACATGAAGGTTCAACACTTTTAATCTCGGCCAATTGATATGTTCTACATCTTTGCAGGACATCGTGAACATCGCCAAAATACTCAGGTAATATTCATGGGATGTTCGTGGCTGGTGTAGTGACAAAACGGAAGGGATTTCCCTCAGTGTTGATCCTTTCAAATAAAAAACAAATGAACATCGGACCCTTCATCTAGACCCTCAGCGGCTTGGTCAAAGTCATTATAATAAAGGGATGATTGTTATTAATTGTATGACCATTCCGAAATACACACTTATCGGGTACATATCTCTTTCAAATGGAGGGTGGAGAAAGATAATATACATTTAAGATTATATAGGCCTATGTAACAAAAATTTTATTGTGTTTGTCGTGATCTTAATGGGTAGTGGTATTTGTCGTAATCTTAGTGGGTTGTGGTATTTGTCCTGATCATAATGGGTAGTGGTAGTTGTCCTGATCGTAATGGGTAGTGGTATTTGTCGTGATCTTAATGGGTAGTGGTATTTGTCGTGATCTTAATGGGTGGTGGTATTTGTCCTGATCTTAATGGGTAGTGGTATTTGTCGTGATCTTAATGGGTAGTGGTATTTGTCCTGATCTTAATGGGTAGTGGTATTAAGGTCCTGATCTTAATGGGTAGCAGTATTAATGTCTTGATCTTAATGGGTAGTGGTATTAATGTCTTGATCTTAATGAGTGGTGGTATTTATACTGATCTTAATGGGTAGTGGTATTAATGTCCTGATCATAATGGGTAGTGGTATTTGTCGTGATCTTAATGGGTAGTGGTATTTGTCCTGATCTTAATGGGTAGTGGTATTAAGATCCTGATCTTAATGGGTAGTAGTATTAAGGTCCTGATCTTAATGGGTAGTGGTATTAATGTCTTAATCTTAATGGGTAGTGGTATTTGTCCTGATCTTAATGGGTAGTGGTATTTGTCCTGATCTTAATGGGTAGTGGTATTTGTCGTGATCTTAATGGATAGTGGTATTTATCGTGATCTTAATGGTTAGTGGTATTTTTCGTGATCTTAATGGGTAGTGTTTTTTATCGTGATCCTAATTGGTAGTGGTATTTGTCGTGATCTTAGTGGGTAGTGGTATTTGTCGTGATCTTAATGGGTAGTGGTATTTGTCGTGATTTTAATGGGTAGTGGTATTTGTCGTGATCTTAATGGGTAGTGGTATTTGTTGTGATCTTATTGGGTAGTGGTATTTGTCCTGATCTTAATGGGTGGTGGTATTTGTCGTGATCTTAGTGGATAGTGGTATTAATGTTCTGATCTTAATTAGTAGTGGTATTAATGTCCTGATCTTAATGGGTTGTGGTATTTGTCGTGATCTTAATGGGTAGTGGTATTTGTCGTGAGCTTAATGGGTAGTGGTATTTGTCCTGATCTTAATGGGTGGTGGTATTTGTCGTGATCTTAAATGGGTAGTGGTATTTGTCGTGATCTTAATGGTCAGTTGTATTAATGTCTTGATCTTAATGGGTAGTGGTATTAATGTCTTGATCTTAATGGGTAGCAGTATTAATGTCTTGATCTTAATGGGTAGTGGTATTAATGTCTTGATCTTAATGAGTAGTGGTATTTATCCAGATCTTAATGGGTAGTGGTATTTGTCCTGATCATAATTGGTAGTGGTATTAAGGTCCTGATCTTAATGGGTAGCAGTATTAATGTCTTGATCTTAATGGGTAGTGGTATTAATGTCTTGATCTTAATGGGTAGTGGTATTTGTCCTGATCATAATGGGTAGTGGTATTTGTCCTGATCTTAATGGGTAGTGGTATTAAGGTCCTGATCTTAATGGGTAGCAGTATTAATGTCTTGATCTTAATGGGTAGTGGTATTTGTCCTGATCATAATGGGTAGTGGTATTTGTCCTGATCTTAATGGGTAGTGGTATTAAGGTCCTGATCTTAATGGGTAGCAGTATTAATGTCTTGATCTTAATGGGTAGTGGTATTAATGTCTTGATCTTAATGAGTAGTGGTATTTGTCTTGATCGTAATGGGTAATGGTATTTGTCCTGATCTTAATGGGTAGTGGCTTTTGTCGTGATCTTAATGGGTAATGGTATTTGTCCTTTTCTATTAGTTAGTATTAACCACTAGTCCCGGTGATATACATTTTTTTCATTTTTATTAGCACATTAAGTTGAACACATTAAAGATCTAATGTGACATAAATGAACAAGATTTCAAAATTGCTGACCTCCATTTTGTCAAATCTGAATATTTTTCACCCATATCTGAATATTATTGTGGATCGCGTCAGCGAGACGCAACTTGAAGTGGGTGAAAATAATTTGGTCGGTTAAATGTTTAGCGTGTTGTGACACATGTGAGCAATTACCCCTGAAAGATGTATATTTTTGCACAAAGTAAATCGGTTTAAATTTGTGGAAACCTTTTATCATTATATTTCTAAAATTTATGATTTCGATATGACTGTAACAGATTTCTCCATTAGACGTGGAAAATGCACAAGCAACCTTATCTTCAAATTAATTAAAACAAAAATCATTGGTTTAAAGGACCCATTATAATTATATGATTAACATTACATAAACAAATAAGTATTGTATTTCTGGACGTCTACTTGGGAAGAAGACATGCACGAAACCTGTCGGGAAAACGCAAACACCAATCGTGGCAATCGAAAAAAGTCTGATGGATAGCACTATGAAATCTTAAAATGATATGAATGATGGATAGCACTATGGATAGTCTGATGGATAGCACTATGAAATCTTAAAATGATATGACGATTCTCAATGTTTCAAGAGAAACAGAATGGTTTGTAGTAAAGAGCCGTTGACCCAATGTTGTTTTAATGTTGGGCCGGCGTCGCAAACAGTGGCCCAACATTGAAACACAATTGGGTGAATGTCTCTTGTTTGCTAGGTGTAGCTTAGTTGGTGGAATTTATTATTCCGCCATATAGAATATGTTAGAGGTATGCATACAAATTGCTTCCATATTACAATATACATTATGTATTCGCTGGACATTACCTACATGAATTATACAATCTGTGAAAACTCACTTCGAGGTTAACCCTCAAAGCACTAAATTAAATAATTAATTATAAAAAAAAAATTAATAATCACCCACTTAAAGTTGTGTCTCGCTACCGCGACCCACAACTTCAAGTGGGTGAACAATATATTTGTTTAATGTGAGACTAAGCCTTTGCAAATCTTGATACTTAAACACTTCTTTCGTTCCAAATAACATCCTTACCCTGCTAAGTAAATTTATTTAAAGTTTCAGCCGCTTTAAAGGGACTGGCTCAGGCTAAAATCATCAAAAAATCTGTGCTTTTATTTTGGCCTATTAACATGACCATATGATGTAAACATGTCCATAAACTAGAACTGCAAAAGTTTGTTTTTTTTTGTGCTGCGCATTTACCAGTTAGGCAAGATATAGAAACGAAATTCCCGTATTTCTTATTTTTGACATGAGTTTTTTGATAATTTTAGCCTGAGCCAGTCCCTTTAAGTTGTGTCTCGCTACCGCGACCCTCAACTTCAGGTGGCTGAAATTTACTCACATTTGTTTAATTTGAGCACAAATATTTCATTACCAATAACAGTGATTTGGTCGACTAATAAAACGACAAAAGTCGCGATCAGCAGGATACTGATTATAAACGACTATATTTAGGGGTTAATGGCCGGGGGTCTCCTCCATTATTAACCCTTGTCCTGCTATGCCCGGATATATACGGGGTTAAGGATGTTTTAGATCAATCAAAATATCACTTAATTTTGATAAAATAGTTTCTATTAGATGCTTTGTTGATCCAATAATTTAATTTTAAACATGGCTATTTTTCATAAATAGTAATATTTTTCGTCATTTGAAGCTGGAAATTGCGTTAGCAATTCCAGCTTCAAATGACGAAAAATACAATTGAAGCAATTCAGCAGGACAATGGTTAACATTTTATCGCTGTGTAGATCTCGAAAAGATAAAACCTATTAATAGAATAAAACCTTATTTATTGCAGCTCTAGTTTTCTCATATTATATAAGGTATTCTCTTTCACTTGAAAGTGCCGATAAATATATAATTTTCGCTCCAATTGAAATGAAGTGAATCATAACAAAAACATTTGATAGTTTGATTGGCGTCAAATGGTGTTATTTCGGGAGAAAAAAACGTCACGACTATAATCCATGAAATCTGTATTTTACTTATTGTGGGTATGATAATTACAAGATTGCTTGGAGTTGCTCGTATGACGTTGCATCAGCCGTTTTTTAAGAACGTTTCCGAAAATTTCTAAGATCATCCTCGACCCTAGCAAGTAGATTATGATTTTTAATTATTATAGACCTACATCATTGTGATCACACATACATGAGTGTAAAAACTGTATAAAATTATATGATTAATCAAAAGAATTACTATATAAATATACTAGTAAACGAAATATATATGTAGAAAAATGTTATATTTATGAAATACGAAATCACGATACCAATTTCAAGAGACATTTATTAATTACCATAAGCAACACTGCATCAACTGATCTATTCGCTAGACGGAGATACCTATCTGACTATTCATTGCAGTAATAGCAGGCCCACACTACCTTGAAAACATTTATAGGCCTATGGTCTCAGCAGCCAAGGATTAAGATGTTAGCAGAAGTTTATTTATTTTCAGGTACACATTGAAGTACAAATTACGTTTTTCTGGAGAGTAGCCTAATTTATTTAAGCAATTTTGTTTTCTTTAAAAAAATATTTGCAAACCTGCGGCCAGAGCAGTGTATGTTGTTATGTTACCGAAAGCACTTCCTGACGATTATCTGCTCACAAATACTTCACCTGATTTTACATAATATTCATGTTTCCTTTTCGATAACACCCATAATAAACCAGAAGGGTCTAGTTTTTTGTAAGCAAAAAAACTGGAGATGTCTCACCTCCAGCAGCATAACAATAAAGGTTGGTAGCTAATAGATGTGTTATTGGCTTTTGTTATTAATGATATTAAATGGCTCCTGTGGACAGTAAAGACTATGTATTAAGCTGAATTTATTATTCTGTTTTGGAACCACGCCGATGTGCGAAACATAATATGGCTTGTCAACACTCCCAGCTGGGGACTGCGTTCAATTCTGGCGGCGAGTACAAGCCGATACCGACCCAATGTCTGTTAAATGTTGGGCCAGCGTCGCCGGTGCTGGTCAGTATCCATCCAGCCCTAGTCAGTACTTCATGCTGGCGGTACCTAGCCTACTATTATGCCCAACTTGGCCTAACCTTCCTCCATAGGATTTACCGCGAATCTCAAAAGAGTCACCCTTATCATATCAATATCTTACCAGCAATTATCCAATCATGATCTTTAGTAATCCAAGCTGGAAATAGCAATCATATTGTAACTGTTTGCACTCATTAAAGGTATTTAACAGCGAACTTTGTGACATGTCATAGGTGAAGGGTCGTAAGTATATCACTGTAAGTGTGTCAAGTCTGTGTCAAGAGGCCGCTATTTATCCTGCGCAGTATAAGCTCTTTATCGAACATGATTCTCAATAAATCAACCTAAAGGACGTCAATAGCCCCTCACTATTTGGAGGACCGATCTCAGAGGCACAACAAACCATATCGATGTTTTTCAACATACTGTAGATCTGGTAATATTCCCGTGTATATTGCGACCTCAGGAGGTCGTGATCTTAGTGGATAGTGGTATTAATGTTCTGATCTTAATTAGTAGTGGTATTAATGTCCTGATCTTAATGGGTTGTGGTATTTGTCGTGATCTTAATGGGTAGTGGTATTTGTCGTGAGCTTAATGGGTAGTGGTATTTGTCCTGATCTTAATGGGTGGTGGTATTTGTCGTGATCTTAAATGGGTAGTGGTATTTGTCGTGATCTTAATGGTCAGTTGTATTAATGTCTTGATCTTAATGGGTAGTGGTATTAATGTCTTGATCTTAATGGGTAGCAGTATTAATGTCTTGATCTTAATGGGTAGTGGTATTAATGTCTTGATCTTAATGAGTAGTGGTATTTATCCAGATCTTAATGGGTAGTGGTATTTGTCCTGATCATAATTGGTAGTGGTATTAAGGTCCTGATCTTAATGGGTAGCAGTATTAATGTCTTGATCTTAATGGGTAGTGGTATTAATGTCTTGATCTTAATGGGTAGTGGTATTTGTCCTGATCATAATGGGTAGTGGTATTTGTCCTGATCTTAATGGGTAGTGGTATTAAGGTCCTGATCTTAATGGGTAGCAGTATTAATGTCTTGATCTTAATGGGTAGTGGTATTAATGTCTTGATCTTAATGAGTAGTGGTATTTGTCTTGATCGTAATGGGTAGTGGTATTTGTCCTGATCTTAATGGGTAGTGGCTTTTGTCGTGATCTTAATGGGTAATGGTATTTGTCCTTTTCTATTAGTTAGTATTAACCACTAGTCCCGGTGATATACATTTTTTTCATTTTTATTAGCACATTAAGTTGAACACATTAAAGATCTAATGTGACATAAATGAACAAGATTTCAAAATTGCTGACCTCCATTTTGTCAAATCTGAATATTTTTCACCCATATCTGAATATTATTGTGGATCGCGTCAGCGAGACGCAACTTGAAGTGGGTGAAAATAATTTGGTCGGTTAAATGTTTAGCGTGTTGTGACACATGTGAGCAATTACCCCTGAAAGATGTATATTTTTGCACAAAGTAAATCGGTTTAAATTTGTGGAAACCTTTTATCATTATATTTCTAAAATTTATGATTTCGATATGACTGTAACAGATTTCTCCATTAGACGTGGAAAATGCACAAGCAACCTTATCTTCAAATTAATTAAAACAAAAATCATTGGTTTAAAGGACCCATTATAATCATATGATTAACATTACATAAACAAATAAGTATTGTATTTCTGGACGTCTACTTGGGAAGAAGACATGCACGAAACCTGTCGGGAAAACGCAAACACCAATCGTGGCAATCGAAAAAAGTCTGATGGATAGCACTATGAAATCTTAAAATGATATGAATGATGGATAGCACTATGGATAGTCTGATGGATAGCACTATGAAATCTTAAAATGATATGACGATTCTCAATGTTTCAAGAGAAACAGAATGGTTTGTAGTAAAGAGCCGTTGACCCAATGTTGTTTTAATGTTGGGCCGGCGTCGCAAACAGTGGCCCAACATTGAAACACAATTGGGTGAATGTCTCTTGTTTGCTAGGTGTAGCTTAGTTGGTGGAATTTATTATTCCGCCATATAGAATATGTTAGAGGTATGCATACAAATTGCTTCCATATTACAATATAAATTATGTATTCGCTGGACATTACCTACATGAATTATACAATCTGTGAAAACTCACTTCGAGGTTAACCCTCAAAGCACTAAATTAAATAATTAATTATAAAAAAAAAATTAATAATCACCCACTTAAAGTTGTGTCTCGCTACCGCGACCCACAACTTCAAGTGGGTGAACAATATATTTGTTTAATGTGAGACTAAGCCTTTGCAAATCTTGATACTTAAACACTTCTTTCGTTCCAAATAACATCCTTACCCTGCTAAGTAAATTTATT
Source organism: Flabesymbios commensalis (assembly GCA_964017125.1). Lineage (NCBI taxonomy): Eukaryota > Metazoa > Annelida > Polychaeta > Terebellida > Flabelligeridae > Flabesymbios > Flabesymbios commensalis. The sequence goes on from CAXHKU010000369.1 coordinate 16,124, forward strand.
TAAAGTTTCAGCCGCTTTAAAGGGACTGGCTCAGGCTAAAATCATCAAAAAATCTGTGCTTTTATTTTGGCCTATTAACATGACCATATGATGTAAACATGTCCATAAACTAGAACTGCAAAAGTTTTTTTTTTTTTGTGCTGCGCATTTACCAGTTAGGCAAGATATAGAAACGAAATTCCCGTATTTCTTATTTTTGACATGAGTTTTTTGATAATTTTAGCCTGAGCCAGTCCCTTTAAGTTGTGTCTCGCTACCGCGACCCTCAACTTCAGGTGGCTGAAATTTACTCACATTTGTTTAATTTGAGCACAAATATTTCATTACCAATAACAGTGATTTGGTCGACTAATAAAACGACAAAAGTCGCGATCAGCAGGATACTGATTATAAACGACTATATTTAGGGGTTAATGGCCGGGGGTCTCCTCCATTATTAACCCTTGTCCTGCTATGCCCGGATATATACGGGGTTAAGGATGTTTTAGATCAATCAAAATATCACTTAATTTTGATAAAATAGTTTCTATTAGATGCTTTGTTGATCCAATAATTTAATTTTAAACATGGCTATTTTTCATAAATAGTAATATTTTTCGTCATTTGAAGCTGGAAATTGCGTTAGCAATTCCAGCTTCAAATGACGAAAAATACAATTGAAGCAATTCAGCAGGACAATGGTTAACATTTTATCGCTGTGTAGATCTCGAAAAGATAAAACCTATTAATAGAATAAAACCTTATTTATTGCAGCTCTAGTTTTCTCATATTATATAAGGTATTCTCTTTCACTTGAAAGTGCCGATAAATATATAATTTTCGCTCCAATTGAAATGAAGTGAATCATAACAAAAACATTTGATAGTTTGATTGGCGTCAAATGGTGTTATTTCGGGAGAAAAAAACGTCACGACTATAATCCATGAAATCTGTATTTTACTTATTGTGGGTATGATAATTACAAGATTGCTTGGAGTTGCTCGTATGACGTTGCATCAGCCGTTTTTTAAGAACGTTTCCGAAAATTTCTAAGATCATCCTCGACCCTAGCAAGTAGATTATGATTTTTAATTATTATAGACCTACATCATTGTGATCACACATACATGAGTGTAAAAACTGTATAAAATTATATGATTAATCAAAAGAATTACTATATAAATATACTAGTAAACGAAATATATATGTAGAAAAATGTTATATTTATGAAATACGAAATCACGATACCAATTTCAAGAGACATTTATTAATTACCATAAGCAACACTGCATCAACTGATCTATTCGCTAGACGGAGATACCTATCTGACTATTCATTGCAGTAATAGCAGGCCCACACTACCTTGAAAACATTTATAGGCCTATGGTCTCAGCAGCC